>JASKGO010003080.1:0-18079 GCA_030556065.1 Holobus sp. GC000080 | reverse complement strand
TGTCATCAAATTCCGCTGCAGCGCCACCTATGGCTGTGTTCAACTGTTTTTGACAGTTTCAAGGGCAGACTAGCGTCTATATATATAGCCTAGAATTTAAGCTTCATAAGTTGCCTAGAAGCTTCATAAGTTGCCTAGTTTAGAAATTAGCAGGGGGGGTACTACTTAAATGATCGCACTGTATATGAAAAGCGAGTGCAACATATCAATTAATTTTATTCAAAACTCGCACGTTATTTTTTTTAATTTTTACGCTTATTGTATATAGCATGATATTTTCTATAAAAATAAAAAATTAAATTTCAACTATGACATTTTTTGAACATATTTTAGTGCCTTTCGACACCTACTATAAGAATTCATGCTTTAAAACAGAAACATTGAATTTTTTTGTAGACCCAATTAGTGGACACGAAAAACGGCCGATAAATCCTTTAGAAAGCTTTCGGGGAGACACCACACACTTGCACTTACACGCTTATCCATAGAGAGAAAGAGATTTTGTGATTATACTTAATCAGATATAAGCTGTGGATATATATTGCCGGTACAATCGATAAAGAAATTAATAGAGGCTCGAAAACGGTGTAAATGAAATCGATATCTATTACATTGACTAATAGCTTATTAATATTCTAATTGGTCGAAGCAGCAGGCTGAGAGAAAAGGTCCAGAACGGAATTTCTAACTTCTTGTATACGAATACATGTAATATTATTATTATATTATTATACAAAAATGCATTGCGTGCGTTTGTTTCAGTGTTTTATACGTTGCGTAGTTTTTTCTTTTCTTTGTGAGTGTAATGTTGAATTCAATGAATGAATTTTTAATGATCCGGAGCCTTGTTTGTTCATTTTTGAATCCTACGTGCATTATTATGTGGTAATCTTTGGTCTTTTCAAAAACAAATTAAAATGCTCTTTGTCGTCATTCAGGTGCATTTTACAATGAACGTTTTCTATTCTCTTTTTTTGGCTGCGTTTTTTTCACTGCCGTTGAATGTGTTTTGTAAACTAATTAAGTTTTTTATGTGACAGATAACTTTCTTTATACTTTTTTTTTAAGTTTTTTTTTTCAATAAATGAACTAAATTGAAAAAATTAAACAGTAATGAATCATATTAATTAAATTGATAAAAAATTCTTAAAATATTACAATATTTAAACAATAGCTTCTTTTACCTGAAATAATTATATTTTTTAAATTTTAGTATATTTTATTATTGAATAATTATTTTATGATATAATTTTCTGGGCTGGGAGTTTTCAGTATTTTTAAAGACTTTTGAAAACTACTTAAGTGTTTTTTCTTGATATAGGGATATTAGTTATTTCTGAATTATTAGTTTTTGATTGTTTTTTTTTTTTTAACTTTTCAGCATAAAAATCCAATTAAATTAAATGGACGCTAATAACAATAAAAATTTTATAACATTTTTAATTATTACATAAAACAACAGTTTTGACTTAATATAAAATTTGATAGACCTTTTATTATTGACTTTTTTTATTATGATTTTTTGTCGACGTTTCTATCAATACTATTGATGGAGTTTAAACTTTTATTAATGTTTCTATTTTTTTGATAGAATAGTTGTTCATTTTAATTTCATATTTTCTTTATTTTCCACTTTTTCACCACAAAAACATTAATTAATTAATTAAATTTAAGAAATAGTAAATTATTTAATAAAAAAAAATAATTTGTATGATTTATTAAGCAATAGTTTTTCATTAGAAAAAAAATTATACAATTTTTTCATTGATTTATTTTTTACGTGAATTTTATTTTTTTATGCTTAAAGTTTTGACAATAATCGTTGGTGAATAAGTCGTTAAAATTTTAAAGGATCGTTAAATTTTCATAGCAGTAAACAAACTTCATAAAACCATAACACTATTAATAACTGCTGAAGAAAAAAATATTTTATTTTTATAAATAAACGAATAAAATCTTTATCATTTTTAGGTCTCAAACAAGACAAAAATAATATTCTTCAAAGAGCACGAAAAAAAACCTATTGAATAATTTTGAAAAAGGGACAGGATCAAAGGCACTTGAAAAAAGGTATTGGAAAAAAGGAAAAAGGGAAAACACAGAGTGCAAGTGTCCGAATCGCGTTCACTGCTTGACAGAAAGTTATTGAAATAATAAGCACAAACGAAGATAAAAGTAGATTTGCTTGCAATCCGTGAAGAGTATAAAAAGCGACGCACGAATTCTTAGCGGAGCGTTACAATAAAAATATCATTGAGCGCGCCGACAAAAAGCAAAAGTCAAGTCGAGGACATCACCGCTTCGCACCGTGGCAGCCAGAGCAATGATAAAAAGACCGACGCAAAGCACAAGTACAGAAGAAGAACTACGAATAGAACGAAGCAGATGAAGAAGACGAAGACGATGACGAAGAGAAGAAATGTATAACGGATTCATAATAATCATCATCATTCTATGCTTAGCTACGTTCAAACATGCACATAGATATATTAATTCTAGTCCCGATGTAATAACAGATTTCGTTTTCTATTCTATCAATAAATCATAATAATAAAGGAATTTCATTACTTACAGTCACATGAAGACATATCCAAACGACCAAAGGAAGAATTATCTTCATTTTTGCTGCAACAAAACGAAAAAAAAATGTTCATTAGAATTTTCGCACTTTTACCTGCATATAAGTGGCTTCAATGCGTTGTATAATAGATATTAATAAATCGCTAGTGTTATTGTGACAAATGGGCTGTAATAGGCTATTAATAAAAATTACGGAAAATTAAATGTGCATTTTATTCACGGCTACGCTTCTAAACTTAACAACAACAAATATAAATAAACATATAGCTATTTTTGGCGATGAACAACTTACTAAAATACCGATGACACTCTTACATCATATTCTTCAATAAATTATTAGTACCTGGCGAATGTTAAAGAACACTTTGCATTTAGGTGCAAAAAGAAGCGCATCTTGAAATTATTTTAATTTCTTAATTAAGATACCAATATTTGTTCGGATGTCATAATTCGAACGATTTGCATGCGTCCGCAGTAACTTCATTAAAAAATATTGCGTGCGCTAAGTGAAAAACCCGTTCGGAGTAATTAGATTTTAAATTGCCGCATTTTTTGTACTATTTTGCTCTTTGTGTTCATCGGCAAAATGTGATACCTTAATAGATTTATACATTTTTTTTTCAATTCGAACAACTTTATTAATTTATTCATTTGTCGGGGAATTTTTTAATTGCCCCATAAAAAAGTTTGTAAGTTTTGACATCAACAAAGATTTCTTTATTAATACAGGGCATTAATGACTTCACAACAAAGATAAGAGGTGGTTGTTCAATCAAGACGCGGAATTGAGTTGAATTTATTAGTGAGTCGCATTAATATGCAAATAAAATGCTCAGCTCTTAATATCGTTCCGAAACAAGATTAATAATTGCCAATTATGGTTAGAGAGATAGGTTTTTTTTTTAATTTTTATTGGTACTTTAAAGATTATCCCTATATAATTTTTTTAATCATACAAATATGGAAACATGGAAACAAAATAATAAAAATTCTGATTCAAAATTAAAAATAATTATTGTTTTAAAATTAAATTAGAAAAAGCATTGAATGTTAAATTAATGAAAAAAAAAACAATTACTGAACTATAAAAAATCGTTATTCATAAAAAGCAATTAGCCATTAAACATATTGTTTCATCGAAGAGGCAATTTATAACATCTTCTTGTGTGCTAATTAATTTCGTCATTAACAAGTACCCTATATATCGCTCATATTAATTACCTTCGTCTCGTCCTACGAGACTTTTAATAATAATTAACGCAGTTTGGTCCGCCAAGGACACGCGGTAATAACAATTTGAATAATTGCAAAACAATCATTAATTGTTCGTTAAACGCTTCGTATTTATAAATATAATAATAATAAAATCAAAGGTGCATTTATCAAAAGAAAAAAAACATTATTTTCCATGTAATGTTCAGGAAACGGACACAGCAAATGACACACGCAGCACACAAAGCGATAGAAGCCCAAGAAGGACGCAAAAGGATAGAAAGAAAATAAAATAAAATGAGAGAAAAAAAAAGAGAGAGAGAGAGAAGGCGAATTAAAGTAAAATTAGCACTCGAATCGCAGCTAATAATTATGTAGTTGTTAAATCCAACAATAATAAGTGGACATAATTGGTCGCCTACGACGGCGTCCTTTTTTATCATCAATTACGAGGATGAAATGTGGCTTTTAAGGGTTTTACTTAAGAGCGCGCGCGATTGTATTCAATTTAATCCCAAGTATAAATTTGCCCACTCCGATTTATCAATTGTGGATAATTGCTGTTACGCTATAAATTGCCAGTAAAGAAGACATGCAAAGCGTTAGGCTGTTGCTTTGCTGCTGCTGCTGCTGCTGCTGTTGATGTAAAGAAGAAGAAGCTGAAGAAGTGAAATGGTAGCGTACCCGCAGATGCAAAGGTCGTTTTTCTTTCTGCGCGCTACACTTTCGGTCTAATTACATAATTTCGTACTGCTCGTTTTTGAGCCGTTCCGCTTCGCGGAGCTTACTGCAGCACAACACAACCGGACCATACATTTTATTATTGTTTTTTATACTACAGGGTGGTGTTTCGCTTATAAAACCGATTTTACCATTTTTAATTATTATATTTTTCGTGAAAATCAAATTTTGGCATTGAAGAAATATTTTTTATTGATGCAAATTAAAAATATAACTGGATAATTATAGTATTTAAAATAATTAATGGACATGCTAATAAAACATTTAAGCCACTGTTTTTGACCTTACATTATTCATTTTAATTCACGTCATTCGTTAAATTAAGAAATAATTTTAATATAAATTTAGTATTGATCTTTGGTAAAATCTGAAAACCACAAAGACCCTGTATATGGTTTGATGCAGGCGTAAACACATTGCGCGCAAGACTCTTCACAATATAAGTGTAGAGCTGTAAGAACCAGAGTCTGACTTTGATGCATCGCTTTTGCACTACCATTTGATGCAACTAATAATATTCGCGCGTCCTTGCTATCTTTTTCCCATTTAAATTAAGCCATTCGGGGCGCACGACTGGCAAAGCGGAGGAAGAAAACGTTGGAATGCGGTTTCCAAGATGCTCCGCGCCGCGCACTCCAAATATGAGATTTTCACTTGTTTGCAGATAGATATTACACAAATGCATTAGGAATATTTTCTACTATGTAGTAAGAAGAATATCTAGGTATGCCACTATGGAAGAAGAAGTGGTTTGTAAAAGCGGCGCTCACACAGAGAAAGTAAATATTGGAAATTGCCGTAAAAGGGATCACGCAAAGTTTCCAAACAAACATTATAAAGTTACCTAAGCAAACAGCGTTTCTTTTGCTTGGTCTCTGTAGGGCCTTTGTGACCCACAAAGACCCGTACTGATGATGTTGATGATGATGATGATGATGATAAAAATGGTAACCTCAAAAAAAAGTGGGTAATCCTACTTTATAAGCAACCTAAGTCAAGGCAATAATTTTTAAGTACTGTATTTATGGTCGTGTGTATAATATGTAAATTGGAGGCTAAAGGAAATGAAAAATTGTTTTTTAAAGTCGAAAGAACACTAGGTTCGAGTTGGTTAGTTAAAAGCGCCGCTTCTTTCCTTGCTGCCGGGTCGTTTCTGAAGACTGCGCGTAGAAAGGATGGATTGATGGCCGGCAACGGACAGATCAATAGATCTACACGCATTGATCATCCGAATTTACCATATGGACAAAATAACTCAAGAAATTTTTTCTATTGTGTAAGAGGTTTTCATGGCTTGTCATTTTCGCAGTTTATTATTTTATAAATTATACTTTCGGCTTAAGTTTAAAGATTAAAACGAATTATTCGATGTGCGGAAAATAGGAATTTTTGTTTTGTTTGTTGCTTCGGAATCATTAGAATTGTTATAAAAAACCGTTAAAAAATATTAATGCTCAAAAACTAATTAACTATAAAACGTTTATAGTGGATTTATAAATAACGCAGCAAATTGTCAACTTCGATGAAATTTTTCTCACTTGCAATAAAAGTAAAAACTTTAGCATCAGTTTGTCTAATTCACTGAACCATTATCATTATCAATTTAATTTTAGAATACATAATTAGAAAAGTAGCAAAAATTTTAGCAATAATAAAAGCAATTACTTTTGAATTTCAAAAAGAGCACTTTTTATTGCCATTATTATTTATATCCCTTTAGAAATAAAATATTTCATAATGCAATTACTATACCAGAAAAAAAGCAAGAAAAATTTTAGTAACGCTCGATCCGTTTAATCAAACCTTCCAATGGGCAGCAAAAAAGCGCTCTTGAAAAGAACCCATTGCCGAGCCATAAATTTTTTTTGTAATTTATTGTTAAGTACGCGCCAATAAAAGAAAATTCCTATTGGAAACGAGAGAAAAATGAGCGCAAAGTAACCATAACGAGCATACATGAATTGAGATTAATGATCCTGTAGGTGCTAAGACCATGTGAAATAACCACTAAACGAAATATATGTAACTAGTTAGTAAACGTCTCAAGCAACTACTACTACTATTACCTACTATATACTAACCTTACCCAATTTAACCTTAATGAACTAAATGATAGGCAGCGAAGTTAATTGATGTGTAGCAGACGAAAATTTCGTTTTCAGTCACCGCACTTTAATGGTACGCAGTGAATTTAATGCGCGCGCGAATCCTTGGACTCTATAGCCATTAGGAACAATGATTGCTCAACTGGCATAAATTAAGTAAACGACAATAATTATGTAAGTGAAATTAGCGATTGTTCTAGTAAATTTACGCCGGACGAGGAGAACATGCAAATCACCATCAATCATCCCGATATATTAACGAGATAATATTTTAAAACAATAAAATACTGTTTTTGCTGCTTCCTAAGATTTATTGGCTTGATTACGTAGTGGCTTATAAAACATCATTAAGATGGACTTTTTTTTTTTTAAATTAAACATATTAACATTTTGTTGCTTTTTCTAAGGTCAATTATACACTACCTACCTACATTTCTACATTATTTACTTGTTGCTTTTGCTATACAGGGTTAACTAAAGATGAAAGGAAGCATGAAAAATGGAAACGGCTAATTATTTCCCAAAGTAGGTAATATGGTAATAAAATAAGAAATATTTTATTAAAATCAAATATGTCGGGCTCCTCAAAAGTTAATGTAAATAAGACTAAAGTCTTTTTAAATATATTTTTTAATTTTATAATTTTGCGGTAACTCAGTTATTTTTTCTAAATTCTAAAAAAGGCTGAAGCATTCGACGTAATACCAGTTTGCCTTTTCTTTAAAGGTTGTTGAAAGGTGTTGAACAAAAGTGTTCAAACTTTTTTTGGGAATACCATTTAATATTTGTTCAATATTTTTCAACAAAAGTTGCCGAGTACTAAGAGTGGTTTGATAACTTTTCAACTTATTTTGGATTTTACGTCAAAGGTAAGAAAAAAGTCTTTAAACAGTTTACAATTTATGGTCATTTAAAAAAAAATTCACATTACTAAACAATATTTGAGTTGATTGTTATGATGAAGCAAATAATAAGACCGAGAGTGCAAATACTTTTTTGAATTATTTTATCTATTTTTTTATAAATTTCTGTGTCTTTCTTGGTTGCATTCCTTGTCTATTTGTCCAAATTAAGTCCGGAAAAGTTCTATCATTGTTCTGAATTTTAAATAATCAAACTCACAGGATCTTAGAAAAAAAAAGTTAAATTAATTTCTTTTGATTTTGATTTTACGAATACCGAGACTGTATTATTGCGCAAAACTACTTTTTGATATTGTGGATTCAAAGATTCAAGTTTGAAAATAATCAACCATTTCCATACTTTTCGTTAACCCTGTATGTAATGTAGGAGCAATGCAGGTTTTGTAAATTATTTATGTTACCAAAGCAACGATATTATAAATACACTTCGGTAATGTCTAAAAACCATTATTTCTAAAAGATCATATTTTGAATTCAATTTTGGAAAATTTTTAAATAATGAAATACCGGATATTCCATTAAGCAATTAATATTTATCAGATTTTTTTTACATTTTTCCTGTATATTTGATTTTCCTTTGAGTAATATTTAATTTAAGACCATTATATTTAGTAGTTAGTTTGAAAATAAAAATGTTTGTTCTTCAAGTTACCTTGTTCGCCAGGAGCTTTTGTATGAAATTTTTAGCGCTTGAGTTTATGTTTTCAGTTTCAAAGTCATCTCTTTGGTTTTCCACTTAGGCTTGTAATAGCAAGAGTGACTGGACAAATTTCGCAACAACTTATAATAATTTACTTGCACTTTGTATTTTATTTCAGCGAGTGAGTGAGTACATGTAAGGCATTTTTCGCGGCACCGTCGTTTCCATGTCAGCGTAATTGAAATAATAATTATTTTCGTGCGCGCATCACCAGAACAAAGTTTATTAGATAATAATATATAAATAATAATCAACGGGGAAATTCCTCGACGACTATGATGCACTTAAATCTGATCGAAATTAAAGTGGCTTTCCTTATGTGCATTCGTCCTAACGATTCAACGGTTTGTTTATTGATTATTATATTATTTCTATATGTATAATACTTAAATTATATTATTATAGGAGTCCGTGCCCAAGCAATAATTGGCACTAAACCAACAAATATAAAATATAAATAAAGTTTATGGCGCGGATAACCTGTCTTGACTTTGCACATAGAGCATCAGACGGACGGACGATACGCGAAGAAGAAGAAGAAGAAACACTGTTCACCTTTTTCCAAATAAAAGAGTTCAATGAATCCGCGCGCGTCATTGTTTTTGAAAAAGGCGCGCGACGCGTAACTGTTTTCGGTATGTGCTCGGAATTAATTGTTGGCTTCATTTTTTTCCTCTTCATTTATTTAATGTGGTGCATATTCTATACGTCCTTGCTCGCTCTCCTCAACGGTAGAAAAATCGGTAGCTAGAGAGCGCAGCGCGAACGGGCGAAATGCTAAAGGTAGCCAACTCTATTCTACATTTGTTTGCTCAATATAAAGTCTACTTTTAACGAGTGTGATATTTAATAATGCACTTTACAGTTTACACGCTTATAAACAATATATCAAAAGTCTCCTTGAAACGTTTTGCGTTATTTATGCAGTTCATTTATGAAGCAGTTACTTTTGGGCTGCACACATTATTTTATTACTTTGTGCACCAAAGAAAAAATACCAATAATTAGCAAATTAAAGTAAGCTTTATGGGTGCGCTTGTAATTTTCCAAAGATATTAAAGCTACATGCTCTAATATGCACGTACGGGGATAAATGTCAACGGCAATTTAGAAACCCACTGTTAAATTAACGTTGTTCATTAGTTAAAACTCATATGTGACTATTTGTTTAACAGCAAGCAAAGAAGCAAAGGGAATAACAGAAACTATATAGAATTGCAAAGCAAGAGCATAAAAAGTTATCATTCGTTCGGGAAAATTACTTAACTAGCGAGCAATTAAATCGTTTATGCAATTCAATTATCTATGCGCATACGTTGCGCAAATAAAAAGGAAACTTCAAAGTGAGTGATTTTAACGCACAGATAGAGAACAATTACTGCGCTGGTTTTAATTATCGGAGCCGCTGGCTTATTTATTTTAGGAGCCTGCATTTCCTCTCATAATCGATTTTAATAAGTCACGTTTTTCTTCGGCTGTACCTACATACTTTTGTTTTTTCGATATATGCGATATAAAATTTCTCTTGTAGATTTACCGAATCCGAAAAAAGTGGCACACACATGAATAATACGAGACGAAAAAGAAAAAGACAAACAAGTGGGTTGAATGAAATCGTTTTGCAAGTTTGGGATTACATCCATCCTATGAGAAAACCGTTGCACTTTCTTCGCAGCGAATGGAACTTTTATGGCGTTTCGTGCGCTCAATTTACGATTTTCAGTGCGAGTTTTTTGAGTGTCGCGAAAAAACTGCCGAAAGGTCAGTAATTGCCAGCGAATTGCAGCGAAACGATAACAGATTTTCTGTGCAAGTCTCTTTGTTCGAGCAAAGCCGTCGCCCACGAGAGAAAGTCGCCAACTTTGACGTCATATAAAGTTGCGTTTTATATGAAATTAAAAGCGGTTTTTCTTTCATAAATGGTCGCTGTGTGCGCTGATTATTAATTATAAATCTTATTTTGTTTATTTAGAATTATTTTATGTGTTTTTAAGTCTAAAACTAAATTATTTTAGTTTTTAGTTCTTGTTGAAATAATTTTTGATTATAATTGCAAATTATTTATGTTCTTGAGTGTGGATAGTTTAAATAGTCATAGTTATTAGAATGTCAAATGTTTGTATTTGCAATTTTTTGTTTATATGACAACAAAAAAAGTTATACATATAGATTTTAATTCAAGGTAAATTTGTGCATATTTTTATTAAGCCCACTCTCATTCGAAATGTTAATGAAAATGTAGATATTAAACATTGTGCAACAAAAACAACATAAAAACAGACGTAACTTAATTAATTAATGGTATATACGACATAAAGTACTAAGTTTTGTTTTATAGAAATAAAATATATACAAAAAACATTTTCAACCGTTAATGTAATGAAGACAATGGTTTAATTGAAAAGAAAACAAAAATTTTAAAGTTTAGTAAATTTTTTTTAGGAAAGATATCTCAAAATGTAAATATAAATATGATTATTGTGTGTGTACTGTGTAGTTATAATAAATCAATTAAAACAGTAACAAATCGTTTTACTTTTGGTTTACTTTCATTGATAGTTTCATTTGCGCAAATACGAAAAAAGTAAACTACTCGTACAAGCAAATTATGTAATCAATAATTAAAACATTAGCTGTAATTTATATTCTAAATATAATCAAATCATTTTCTCCAATAAGATGATAATTAAAATCAATCTGGGGCTGCACTGGATTTAAATTTAATGAACAAAGTAATTACAAAACGATTAAAGAATATATAATTAAAAAAAAAGCAATAAACAAAATATTAGCTTAAAAGTAAAACTAAAACAAATACGAGAAAAACTATTGTTTATTTGTGAAAAAAAAAACAGTGAAGCGAAAATTTATAGACGTGCTTTTTCCAGCAACCGAAAACCAAAAAACAAAAGTGAAAAGAAAAAAAGCGAAAAAACATGTAAGTCATGTATCTGTATCTAAATACGAAACGAATGGAAAATATAGCATAGGCATGGCAAGTAGATGAAGAAGAGGCAAGAACTGTGCAAGTACGACCGCGAAAGCCGGTTTATTTTTAGAATTATATCCGTATATGCTGCATATAAAGCAAGAAGAAGAAGTATGGGACTTTTATGTGGTCTTCACATACTGCAGATAAACGCATGAGTGCAATTAAAAGCGAGGAAAAACGCAAAATGGTAAGTTTAGCGAAAACCGGGAATTTCATCCTATATCTAGGCAATGGACGCGCATCCAGTGAGCGTACGTACAACGGCTATTTTGTCGCTGTCGGTTTTCTCCCCTCGAGAGACAACAAATCGCCTATCGGAAAATACACGGGTTGTCGCTGTTGTTGCACTGTGTTTATGCATAAATTAAATTCGCACAGCAGCTTCACGCTTGTCCTTCGAATTACCGAACGATCTGATTTCTCAGGCAAAGAACCAGCCAGCACCGGCAGCAGCTACAGTTTCACCGCGTACAGCAGTGAAATCCTTTGATCGATTGCTGCAATGGCCACGGTGACAATATTGGCGAAACGTGATCATCGAAAGGAATGCGCATCGGTGTACGTGCAATTAAAACAATTCGCTCACTCCATTATTTTAGCCAGATATTTGCAATGGTCAGATGTGTGTTGCAAATTTAGAAAGTTGCGTTTTGTTGTTTGTTCCCTCTCGAAATTAATTTTAAAGGTGCTGCTCTTATGTAAATTATTATTATTATGGCTTTTTGAATGTAGGTATAGTATGTGCATTAAAAAATTGTTACGATTGATCGAGTATTGAAAAAGTGTTGCGTCATTTTTAATAATTTTTTACGCTTGAATTTCTTTTAATTGTTTTAATTTTTGCAACATTTATTTATTTACTGAACATTGAATAAATTTGTTATATAAATACTATTTTTGTAGTTTTGCAATTCACATTTTTAAACTGAAATTTTAATACATAAATGAATTTAAAAAAACATGTAAATTTGTTTTAAAGGGCAATCACTTTGCTGGAGACGCTAACAATACAAATAAACCATTAAATTTTGTTTTGTAAAAAAAGGCAGGACAAAAGTAAACGTTTGGCAAAAAATTTCGCACTTATCCATTTCAGTTTCAGCCATAAATAACGAACTTATTAAGTTTGAAGTTTGAAGTTTGAAGCCGAGCAAAGAGGAACGTAAAATGATGCCAAACGAATTTGCATATTTGCTCAGAGCGATAACATTTGCAATATTTATTAATAACAACTCGCCGTTTAACCGTTTAATGCAGAAAAAAAAAACAATTACCACTCTTGGAATGTATAATTTTCCGACTGAAATGTGCAATTGTAGTGAAATAATTCGTTACTTCCGCAATTGCTTTTAAACGGCCTAAAAGTCATTTCCTGCACAAATCACACGAATTATTGCAAGAAGAGCTTAGAGCTCCAATATATGGAGTACAAAAACACAAAACAAAAACAAGCAAAACAAATAAAACAAGCAACAATCTAGCAAGCAAATTAAACGATAGATTTATTGACGATCCGATAACTAATGACCGTTTAAACAAGCGCACTTTTTTGCCCGACTTCTTTATTGATTGGGTGTTTAACGTTTGCAAATAGTAAAAAAAGAACGGACAACCAACAATAAAAGTTTATCGACCTTATGCAAAAAAAAAAAACCTTACAAAAGTATGCTTCGATTTGCTAATATTTATGATTTAGCTGAATTTATAAGCGCCGGAATTTACGAGAGTACTTAATTTTTCAAGCACGACTGGCGAAAAGAAGACGAACGTTGAATCGATGATGTCAGAATTGTTTCTCTTTGGGCATTTTTTTGCGTCCAGCGAGAAAAAAAAGGTGGATCCATTAACGGAAACCCCGAAAAATCACCTTGAACATCCTACACTTTGTAATGCAATTAGTTACAACAAAGGATATTATATTATTAAGCGCCGCGAGAGACCTACTCTTTTAAATTTTAAATTTAAACGTAAAGTATAAAAAAAAGTAACGGCTGAAAAATCGTAAAATTAATTTCCATTTTGTTTTCGGGACGCGATTTTATCTTATTTTATGTGTGTGCCTTTTAATTCTGCTCACATTCGAAACAGGTATCATCGCACCACAACGACACGCACTTTATTAGCATCAGCAAGAGTGAAATGAGCGGACGCCCTTAACGGCTTCCGAAGATAAGGCATTACGTAATGCGGCCAAACCGGACTTTTCGGGTGGCGAAAGTGTTGCCCTAGGTCTCACTCGACTCGCTTTTCGCTTACGCGAGCGCTCACAATCGCTAATTAACAATGCAACGGCGAAAAAAAGTGCTCGCTGTCTATACTATAGCACGGAAGCAAGAAAAAAAAAAAACTAGAATACAAGTGAACGTTATTTTCACAAAGACAGGTTATGCACTTTTTAGCAGCATATCGCCAACATATCCAATACAAATAGAAAGTGACGGACATTTTATAAGTTTCCTTATAGTCGGTCGAGGACAATTAGTAGGGCAAGTTTCTTAGTGTATAACTGAACAAGATGTCCATTTGCCCATATACTGTTACTTAATTACTGCATTGTTTTTACCTTTTCAATCTTTGCTTAAAATAGCAAAGAAAAAAAAATCTGGCGCCATCAAGCTAGAAAATTTCCACACTTGTATTCCGTTTTTTCTTTTTCATTTTTAATCCCATAAAAACTTCAGCTTGGAACAAATGTAAGTGTCATTTTACGATTTTTTCTTGGATTTTTTTAGTACGTATTGTCTTTTTAACGTAATAAAAATGTACCAAATATTTTAAACGTCGTAAAAACATGAATATTGCTGCATTTTTCAACTATTATAATGTCGGTTTTAATAGTTCTGCACATATGTTTTATTAATTATAAAAAAAAAAATATTAAAAATTGAATAGAATATGCGACTTATGATTATCTCGATCTTGTCCGAGTGGCATCTTAATCCAGAAAACTGACAAGCGTGTAGGAAAGTGGCGTTTAGCATTAATTAAACGCCGGATTTTAGTGCGCCCATTAAATTCAATTAAGAACAATAATAACACGGCGTTCCACTTTTTTGTTCTCTTCTGCTTTTGTGGTTTGTTTGCCATCGAGTGTTTGATGTGCACGAAGTTTTCAGAGCAGACCGAACGAACCCCGAAATTATAAAATTCGACTCGCTCCGAGCAACACACCCTTCGTCGGCGCACAGATCGCCCGCGCGAAACCACAATAATTAACTGCGTTGAGTGGCGAGAGAGCCGTTCGTTTCAACGAAAAATACTAATATTCGCGCTAGGCAAAACGAAAAACATATTTATCCTACGCTCTAGCATATCAGAATAAAAGGATGAGAACACACGCGAAAGTGCAATTTTATATGCCGTATGTATCTGATTTTACGAGATTATGCCTTAATATGTAATTTCCTAGTATCTTCTACTCGTGTAGTATATGAAGTTTACGTGTGTGTGTGTGTGAGTGTCTATTAAAATGCGTTAGATAAAATGCAAGTGCATTATTAGAGGAGCAACCGGAGGAGGAATGGTTGAAGAAGGAAACTGGAAACCCGGAGGAACGCTCTTTTTACAGTATATTAGCACACAAGAAGGCGCACCAGAGTTGCCTTTTTTACACTTTCTTATTGTTTTAAAACGCGAGATTATTAATCTCGAACAATGTAAAACCGGAGTCTTTCTCTCCGTCTGTCTGGTCTGCATGCACACTTTTTCGGATTTAGGTCGTTTTCTCTTGAGCGAACAGTCTCAGCAGCCGATTCACAACTTGGTTGGTTCTCCGTTGCAACAACTAAAGTTTTATTTATCCGCTTTTGCTCTTCGGCAAGCTGCAGTTTTTATGTTTGAACCGCTTGTAGTGATGCAAAGGAAGCACTTTTCTTGTCACTGCACTGGTTAGTTTTAGCGTTATCCTGTTATCCTGCTGCTGCTGCTGCTGCGATTCGATGCCGCACAAGAAGCACTTTTGATTATTGTTGGTTTAAGTTTTCAAAGGAGCACTTAAGAGTATAGCGAGGAACGTTGCTTGCGGAAAGTAAAGGACCAAGTTTTTCGAGGTATGCGGGTCAACGAAATTCGTAAATAATAAGTAAAAAGTAATTAATTGCAACTCACCAGTCGCCATGGCGGAATATTGCCAGGGCTTTCGTGCCCCTATCTCTCCACTTTGAACTAGGGCGCACTAGCTACTCACTTAAAGTCTTCTACTAGACTGGTAAGTCGAAGAAGAAAAGTTGTCTGAGAAGCCGCGACCATGAAGTCACGGGATTGGCCCCACGCTTTTAAACTACTACTTAAGTGACTTCTATCCTTCTCTCGGTTTATTCTAACAACAACAACAACTACTAATGCACAAACGAATTGTTCCAGCATCCCACCAAAACGACGCACCGCGCGAGATTACGTTACACCGCATTGTTTAATTCTAATTAAAATACTTCGCGTTCGTCGTTCGCAATGGATTTTTCGCCGAATTTTCTCCAACTTCACTTCTGCGTCACTTCGCTGCCGCACAAATACTTTATTTTATCATCGCACTATTGTTTTGCATCGGAATCGAATTACGCAGCCTATCTACTCTTTAGCAGCGATATTATAAAGTAAATGAACAATTAAATGTCTTACGCTTTAGTCGTGTTATTAGCGCGGTAAAGTTCATTGCCAGATTGTGATCTCACTTTATTCTTCTGCTTTTTATATGCGTTTCTGTCTTTCTGTCCATATATTTCGGTCTAGAATGTTAAAGGACGTTTTCTGGATTCCTTTGAAAGTGTTTGACTGTATTTTTTATTGCTCTTGTAGCATTTTTTAAGGATTTCATTAAAAGTGTAGTTTGTCGACTACATGTGAAGTTTGTTGCTTTAAAGTTTCAACAAATTTTCAAAAATGTGCAGTAAAAAATAAATTACATTAACCACATATTTTAAATTATTTGTAAACTTTTTTAGGAAATTTATAGTTTTATATTTTTAGCAAATTAAATTAACATTTTTAATGGATATTTACATTTTTACATATTTATTTAAATATTCTGTTTTTAATGATGATAAAAATAATTAAAATTAACTGAATATCTTAAGGAGGTTTTGTTTTTAATAATAAAGCGAGTTTTATTATAAAAGAGGACTTTTAGGATTTTTAATTGATTAAGAAAAATTATTTAGCAAATAAAGGTTCATAATTTTGTGAAATAAGCAACTAAGTAAACAATTTTAATTTATTAATAAATATCTTTGCTGAATTTTCAATTATTTAATCTATAAATTAAAAAGTAATAAGTAATGATCCTAGTTAAGTAAATATATCTTAAAAAGGTCTTTATTTCCATAATTAAAATAATTAAATTTTAAAACAGATCTTTTAAGGATCGTTACTTCTTTAATGAAGCAAAAATATTTGTTAACTCTAATTAACTTAACAATTTTGTAAATAAATAAACTAAATTTTAACAATTGAGCTCATTTTTAGATTTCTGGAAGATTTTATGTATTCTTCTTCAAGGAATATTATACTAATAAATAAAAAGTCTGAAATATTTTCATTTTTACTGATAAATTATTAATTATCAGTAATAATTAAACAAATTTTGATTTAAAACAAGACTCTTAAGGATTATTATTGCCTTAATTGCGCAAAAACTCATCTAATTAATTATCTCAATACTTTTTCCATTGACAAATTAAATAATAAAAATTACATAATTTCTATTTCTTTAGGAATTTGCCTTCATATTCTATTTTTGATAATGTAATATAAACTTATATAAATAAATCAAGTATCTAAAAATATTTAAAGGTTTTTATCATTACTAATGAGAGATAAATAAGGGAAACGATGAAATAAATAGAAATAAAGATATATTTTTTTAATTTTAGTTTAAAGGGGGCATTAAAGGATTATGAAGTAATTAATTATGCAAATTTATTCCACAGTGAACTTAATAAATTCATCAATTAATAAGTTTAATTTATAATTCTGGTGATTTTTAAGATTATTTAAAAATATTTAATTTAATTTTCAATTTTCAATAGTATACTAAAAAAGGTTTTTGATATTAATTACAAAATAAAATATTTCAAAGCAAATACTTTTAAGAATCCTTGCTAGTCTAAAGAGGCAAACATATTTGAAAGGTCTAAGTTATCAATATTAGTAAATTAATTTCCAATTATCTTTAATAAAGTAATATAAAATTTAAGTTGGGAATAAAAGATCCCAAAAAGGATTTATTAATAACAATAAAATAAATTTGAGCTAAAAACTGTATTTTTTAAGTAATTTAATCATCTTAAGAAATTATAATTATGCCAATGAATAAATTATATTTTTAGATTTTCAGAAGCATTATTTTAACTTTTCATTTTTATTTTTAATTCAGTTTAAAAATTGCGGAAATAATAAATTGCCATAAATAGCTTTGTGTAATAAATATTTCTTTAATTTTAGTTTAAAACAGGACTTTTAAGGATTATTTGGTCATTAAATTAAGCAAAAACATTTAAAGCTTGTAACAAACATTTTAATAACTTCGTTATTCGCCGAAACCATTTCTCAATAAGGCTAAAAATCCTAAAAAACGTTAACGAACGAAAACAAACTGTTATTAAACAAACAAAAAGGAGAAAAATTATTAAGTAGTAAAAAAAAAAAATTATCACGTCAGAAAAAAGATGAAAATTTTAACAAAATTGAAAAGAGGTATTTGTTTTACGAGACTTGTTCGGACTCAACGTCAATGCGCAAAATATATAATCAGATGCGCGACAATATGTAAAATAAAAATTATACTCAGTGTCCGTCAAGCGCTCAATCAAACACGTTACAATAAAAATAC
>JASKGO010003075.1:0-17072 GCA_030556065.1 Holobus sp. GC000080 | reverse complement strand
GGTGCAATCTAATCTAATCTAATCTAAGGTGGCTAAGAAGCATTTAATAGTTAAACTCATTCCCAGTCAACTAACATGAAATTTAATAATAAACTTGTTTAGCACTTCAAAAAATGAAAATTAACGAAATTCACTTTTTGAACTTTGAAAATTATCCTTCGGGTCCAAAAAAGAAGTAGTAGTAGTAAAAATTGGTGAATAAGTTCGGAACTTCTCAGGCTTAACCGTAAGTGTCTAAAAATTGAAATTTGTGCCAATAAATCAGAAATGTTTTTATATTTTTTTTTTTAAATAAAAATCGCTTATGTCATAATGCAATGACGTTCGCCAAAAATAAATTATAAAAATTACTTAAGTTTTATTTTTAATTGCAACCATAGTTGGGTTTAGTATTGTAAGATAGGTTATAGTTTATGAATTTAAGGATTTAACTATTTGGTCACTGTTTCTGATTCTGATTTTAATAGCGAATAAAACAGTGGTGCAATAATAACATCCAAATTTAATTTCGCATATGTTTAGTAATTGTTTTTTTTTGCACTGGCAAGCGTACAATAAAGTAATAAGACATTTTAGTAATATTCAATTATTGTACACATTAATGAATGTGCAAGAAAATTGCTATTACACGTCTATTAAACAAATTCCTTGCTACATACTTAAAAAAAAGTTAATAAATGCGTCGGAATACTTAATGATTCATTTTCTAATCGATTTTGATTCCTTACATAATAGTCTCTCCATTCAGTAAAAACCTATATTTATGCAAATGCTTAGTGTCTTTCTCCTGTCTTTCTTGGGAGAGCGTAAGATTTGCATTTCTCTAAAAATATTCCGAAAATGCGTCTGTATTACCTGACCAGTCCACATAATGTACATATTTAAATATTGGAAAACAAAGAACCAAAGATGAACTGTTATGTAATTTCATTTTCTTAGTTGATTTAAATTTATGACCAATGAAATATTTGTTAATATTAAATATGCATATTTTATTTTGCAGTTTCTTACACAAATCAAATTTTAATTCATTGTTCATCTTTTAAAGTATATTTATTAATTTCTAAGAAACGTTTTACGTAACTTCTAATATGTATTTTTTATACGTAGATATGAATTTTTGTCATAACAGTCATCTGCAGTCTGATTTACTCAATTTTGTAAGTGGACAAGTGGGTGAGGTTAATTGCCTCCCCAGAATATGAGTACTGTTCGAAAATGCATAAAAGTGTGGTAGAATTGGTTGAAAACTGATTTTAATTCATAGGATTTTATCTATTCTCGGTCACTCATGTATAACCTGAGGTTAGCTAGCCACAGTGACCTAACAAAAAGTCATGTTATAAAAAAATGCTTTAAGGGCTTACATTGTTGGACAACGCTATCTTTCTACACTATTAAATATATACCGACCATTAAGTAATGGTAATTTAAGCTTTTAATTATCACACAGATCATTTACATTTTAATCCAGTAAAAGAATTCCTTAAAAAGAGCTTGTAATTTTTTCTAAAAGTGAATAAAATTGCACCTAGCACTTTCTCCTGCGTCAGCAATACAGAGCTTACAGCGAACTGTTAAAATGGAACCTTCAGATTCCAAAAAAAAATCAAACTTTTAGGGGTGGGTTTTACATTATTTGTGAATTATAAATTACCTATTGTGGGTAAAATTAAGTAGCATTCACAATTGTCTTTAGAACGATTTGGTATATCGATTACCTCTCTGAGTATTATTAAGTGGCCATTACACCGATTTTATTTATAAAACCCGCTTAAATTGTTATAACTAATAAACACTAAGATTTTAAACAAGATAACTAAATCAAATTACACATTTTTTTTTGTAATTCTATTCTTTTGAATAGATTGATGATTTATGGCTTAAATCACTAAATGTATATGAAATAAAATTTCTAATTAATAATTTAGAAAGATAACACTGCTCAGCACTGTAAGACTTTTAAAGAAAGTCTTTTAAATAGTCAATAAATTCATTTCATAACGGATATTATCAATTCTTAATTCAAGATTTTAGTATTTACACAAGGCCATTATCAGCTAACTGTGCCTTTACCCTCACAATCATGGGATAGGTTAGGTTATGTTGGGTTAAGTTGAGTTTAGAGAGTATAAAGACATGGCTAATAAAAAAATGCTTGGTATTTGGTTAGGTTCCGATCATGTCCCAGTAAAAATATTAAAAGACATGGTTAATAAAAAAATATTTATAACCTTTTTTTATATTTCTTCTTTTCTTTCTCATGTGCTTACATATGCTGCCACAATGCTGCTATGGTTGCCTATGCAATTATTTCCCATGGATTTCCAATAAAAGATAGTTTTCTAAATTGAAAATTATAGTTATTATAAAATTCTTTATTGATTTCATATAAAAGTTTAACTAAATATACCGGTTCTATTTTGCTGTAATGTAGTTGCAACCATTGTTAAAATTATGAAAGCATAGGCTACTAAAAAAGCATTTTCAGAAATACGAGTAGCAGAGCTAAAGGTTGGTTTCATTTACAATACATTGGAAGTTCTTCTCTCACGTAATGAACGAACGTTCGGAATGTTAATTATCCTTTTTAGGAGTCCAATCACTGGATCGTAATCCAGTTGTGTGGTTCGCCCGAGGGCCAGTGAGTAGAAAGTGAATTTTTCATTTTTGACTGCTCTTTTCCTCTTGTATTGGTTCGCGTTGAACGCGGGATCTATCTCGATATTCATTCCACATCAATTTCTTTCACTATTAGCTAGATGTAGTTATTAAGTTATATGTATTTGCCTATTCATTTGCGGTGTGCATAGGAATAGAGATTATAAAATTAGTTGGTTCGCGTGACGTAAGTGCCGTGTAATAATAGCAAAAGTGTCACCTCCTATATTAAATAATGAACACTTAGGTAGCTTTACTAAAGACAAAAGCGTGTAAGAATAATTAAAAGACGTTTAAAATGCATTTAGTCGTTGTATTATTCGATGCTGCTCGTGTCAATCATCCGCAATCATCTATGGATGCGTTCAATGACTTAACCTTTGCATCGATCTTCTCCGTCCACTTACTTGTCGTTGACAGTAAAACAATTTAAGTGTAATTTGCAAATGCCGTTGCGAAATCGCAATTGCAGCAGGTTATCTTGTCGATTTCATCGAGTTAATTCCCCTCGGAGAGGATTATACTAACAACAACTAAATGGAAAAAAAAACAAACAATTCGCTTAAGTTAAGAAGTACAACAATACAATTGTCAATTACCTATAATTATATTGGATGCTTATCTCTATCTACGTATCTTTGTATACTTACAAGTTGATCTGATTTCTCATTATAATTTATAAGATGAATTATTCATAAGCAGGTTGATCATTTGCTGTCTTGAATTTGTATCAAAATTCTTTAAGCAGCAAGAAATGATAAGAAAACCAATCTCTGTCTCAAATTATGGCAAACATTTTTTTTTCTCAAATTTTGGCATGCAAATACTAATTATTTCAATAAATTTTAATGAAACTTATCAAAATTGATAAATAATTTTTAATTTCAAAACTTATTTTTTTACATTATTAATTTACTAATTTATTAGTACACAATTTACATAAAATACGAATTTGGTTGCCGCTTCGGCTTTTCTTTTTCCCTACTTTATTATTTTATGCCGACGAAGTAAGGACTGCAAAATTTGATTGCGATGGTCACAAGAAAGTTTCTTGATTTTCGGTCTCTTCTCATATATAGGGTGACAATGATTTTAGTGCCACCCTGCTATTTTTTTTTTAATTTTAATTTTTTTTTAAATAACCGATTGAGTTTTTATCTCGGTTTATCAAAGATGTTTAATGAAATGTATAATTTGGGTCGAACGGAGTAATATCGTTTATAATATTCGAGCATAACTTGTTTTATATTTTCCAAGCTTACTTAGCTTCGTAGGACAATAATAAATACAACTTAATAACGACTTAAAGCAAACATTGGAGCGTCCTGAATGAGAACTTTACCAGCGCATTATGAAAACTTTTTCGATATACTTGCATAGACATCCATTATTTTAAATATTTGTTCTTACTTTATTTATTTGTTAAAAACAAAAGAATCAACTGCCATTTAACTTCTTCATGTTAAATGAATAAAGCACTGTACTTGCAAATGAGTATAATGTTTTGCAAACATAAACGTGGCCTTCCACTAATAACTTACCCATTTTGCCATGAAATTCTGCAAATTGTCAAGATTTGCTTTGGCATTTTCAATTTCTTTTTTCTTTCTGCTTTCATCAGTAAGACTTTTGTTTAGACAGGTTGGTTATTTTTTCATAAGGTAACTTTTATAGTTTTAAAGATATAGTTTTGATTAAACGGGCGAAAATGGGCAGAATTTTACGACAATCATATTTCCATATCCACATAGCTATGCAGTGCAACTCAAAATGGAATCTCCGGTATATTATTAGTTCATAATTGAAATATTGCAATCGCACTGGTTATAACAATGACCATGTAATTAAAATAATTGGTTATGAACTTGTTTTGTAACTAACAATTTAACTTCTATTGTAATTGGAAACCAATAAAATTGTCGCAATTAAAAATTGAAATGAATAAATTATGCGATAGATAATTTGGCAATATGCAATTCTATGATGAAAATAAAAAAATATGAATTTACGATAAATTTTAATCGAATATGTGAAGTATTTCATAATATTAAATAAGCTATTTTCTTTGGTTTAACATTCTAAGCTGCAGTCTAAAGGTAATAAAAATTGAATGGTTAAAAGCAATTTTTACCGGTTGCAAAAAACTTTTTTTTTTATGCATTCGATTTGTTTTATAATCAATTTTTCTGCATCATTGAGACATACAATTTTATTGCTTTGCTAATTAAATTCTAAATAGAATAAAAAATATTAATAAAATCGAAATTGGCGTATCTGTGTTGTTGCAACCGGTATAATCGCTGTCCCGAAATTAAACCCACACATTTTGACACTGACACCAAAAAGTGCGAATTGCATAAAAGCAAATTAGAGACGGCAATAAAGGCAGCGGTAACAAAAAAATTGTTAGTACACGTTCACTTTCATGGTATACGAGTACGTGCTTGATGGGCACATATAACAATGACAAAAATGTGTCACCGGATGCATATTGCCATCAGTTTCATTAATAATATTATGAAAAAAAAAACATAATATGGAAAAACTAATTCATTATTTGTTGTCTGTGTGTAGGTATTATTTAATAGCCGATGCCGAATTTTGCAACACCTTTCGATTTTTCTAGGCAATTAACAAGTATTCCGGCATCGGTACAGCAGTTAGCTTTTTCTTTTCAGTCATATTTCTGCATTTATTTATCGAAAAAATAGTTAAGTTATGTAAAATTTAGAAAAAAATAATTAAAAATATGCCTCTAATATATAAAAATATGTTTTCGATTAGTAAATACAGAAATAATGAAAAATATGTTTGTATATTCCTCTTTTAGAGGCCCTCTTAGAAAATTGATGAAGTTCTTTTTGTACCTGTTACCTAACTGTAATTTAAGGTACTGCATTTTAAATTTGAAAGAAGTAATTTCAACATATATCAAGTCTATTTGCCCTCATTTTCATTTCCGATCTTTTGTAAAAAGTAAATTATACAATAAAACAGTTAAAATTTATCTAATGATTTCATTAAAGCTACTAAGTTCTGAAGGTGCGTGTACGACCTTGATATGTTTTTTAACTTTTTTTTTTTTGAATACATATGAAGAGATCAGTGAAAATCAATTATATACTTTTTGATCCGCTTGTATTTTGTTACGATGTAATACGAGCATAAAATTGCGTTATCTTCATAGCCTCATAGATCACTTTCAACTAATTTAGGAGAGCTTAGTAAAGAACAAGGAGAGCATTTTCACCAATGCTGATAGGATGCTCACATGATGTTGATGGTCGATTATTGGTAGGGGATTGCCCTAGCAGTTTCACTTGAGAAAATCACTAAAAAGAAAATTTCTTGATTTGTTGAGTGAAAATAAATCGACCAATCTGTAAAAATCAATTTCTTCTTTTATCTTGCAAACATACTCTGATACAAAAAAAAGTTGCATTTTAGATATCAAATTAACAAGAATGCTTTAATTTAAATTCAGATCAAAAATTTTAGCCGCAAATATTTTTATTTCATTTTTTTTTTTTCAGAAAAAAATAATATTTCAAAAAGTTTTTAAGATATAGAAATAAAAAGGGTCCCAAAATTATTTTTATTTTAAGGCCTCTTTGAAAGTAAATTAAAAAATATCATTTAAAATTGTAAAGTTCCGGGATAACCGAAAGGGCCATCATCTTGAAAGCAATTTACGTCAACTCGTCTGGGTGGAGATATCAATCACCCTGTATTTGTAAATATAGAAGCAATTGATTTCTTTCTAATTAATTAGAGGAATTTGTAATAATTTTACAAGGCAAAATTAATTAGTGTGATGAGAGTGAACAAGCAATTAATTTCACTCGATGTTTATTAGCCATTAGCATTTTATTTGCTCGCTTTGCTCTCTTTTTTGTTGTTCTTTTTTTTCTTAATTAATGTTACGTTCTTTTTGTAAGTTTTTGCTATATTCCATTCTTTTGGACTATCTTTTTTTCTTCCTTTCTTTCTTTTTCTTTATTTTTATGGTTGTTGTTCTTGGTATTAAAGTGAAATATAAGCATCGGCTAATTAATCATTTCTTATTAAAGCACTTATTTATTTTATGTATTTTCTATTCTACTTTTTGTTTTCTATTCTTGTTGCTTTATAGCAGTGGACAAGTAACTGTTGTACTTGCGGTTTATTGCATATTATATGTGAATTGAAGTTCTAATGAAAGTCTTTTTAAATATTAAAGTTGAAGCTTATGGTTTAAAAAATTATAATATTAAAATGCTTAATTACTCATATACCGAGAAGGTTTTTATAAATTGGTTTCGACTGCTATTTCAATGCATTTGTCCATATGGAATCAGAAAGCAAATTTAATTCCAAATTCCAACTTAAGAAGAATAGAATTTATTGATAGAGTTATTAATATGATTCTTATGAAGCATATCGAAATTGATACTTTTGGCTTCTATCTCTTGTAAATCTATCATGACAGGTGTTTTCATGAGTTTGTTGAATTGCTGAAAATTAAGTTAGATCGGATGTGAAGTGATTGAAATTATGTCTCAGAGTGTTATCAACTCGACTCGCATCCATCCATCTTATATCATCTAATCCATCTAATAAAAAATTGTTTTTTTTTTATTATTTCGTATACATCGTATACATAAAAGTTGAAGAGAAAGCGATCAAGTGGCTTGTTTTTGGCTTTCCATACATAAGCGTACTTAAATATTCATAAGGTATATCATTAACGCATCAGAGCAGGTCTTTCTAGTGGTCCATCGAGTTTAAGAAGTGAATGAAGGCGTGCTCGCGTTTTTCTCACATGCTACTCATTTGCGTCTTAACCACTTATTATTCATTATTGTATATTAATTCATTTGGCCCTCTAGGTATACACTGACATGGCACTTTGTTTGCGTTAAATAATTTCGTACAAATATTACGTCCGAAAGAAAGTTGCCTCTACGCATTTACATTTCACATGTGTTGTTTCTGTTAAATCATTATTATTGGACAATGGATGTTTATGAGATAGATTCCTATAGTAATTGAAAATTGTGCGTATTGATTTGAAGGAGTTATTGCGTGTGTGTATTTTGAAGAAGTACAATCCTACGATTGTTGACAAATTGTATGATGACTTTTTAAATTTATTATTTTGCATTTCTTTGGCTAAATCTTTTGGTGTAAATAGTTTATCTTAAGTATGATCCCTTGGAAGAATAGGGTAATGAATGTTATCGTGGTTTCCATTAGACCTGCAGTACTTAATCTACAGGATATTAATAATAATCAAGCATGTAAAATAACTTTTGGGGATCAATTCGTTTTGTGATACATCCCTTCGAGAAAATGAAATAGTAAATGCAATGTAAAATATTACACTTCGACCTTTAAATCAATTTTTATACCGTTCTTTTAATTGATGTTAGAGTAGAAGTCGATCAGAGCTGATGTTGATGGAATTTTGAACTATCGTATATTTATAGTTCCAATTCCCTAAAAGATTTCATTAATCCTACCCCGGTAATTTTTTAAGAGGTCAGGTTATTACATGCCATTCGCTTTTCCGGAAATAGGTTACAATCTATCCTTGACGGCAGTATATTTATTTCTCAATGCCTAATAGGGTAGTTCTTTGTAATAATGAGACAGCAAGAATTAGTATATATTGAATATTGACAATTATATCCATTTTAAACTTAATATTTAAAATTAATTTGAAAAAAATCAGACTTTGATCTGGTTGCGTTGTTGTTGCCCCATTTAGTTTGTGTTCTTTGTGGTTTTTTAATAAAATTATGACCTATTTCAAATGTGTCTCGTGCTACATTCATACAATACAGTGGATATTGCGATTTATAATATTTTATGAAGAGCTTTTAAAATACATCAAATAAAGTTCCAAGACTGATTTTGATTACTTGCTTTTGCTAGTGAAACTCATGTTAAACGATATGGTAGGCAAGAATTTTATTTTCCAAAGTAATTGAACATGCCAAGCTGTTACAGGTGATATTGAAGACTTTGATGTCATACGCTTCTTCGAGTTGCGGATGTATTTTGGCCAAAAATTCAAAACTTGAATTTTGAAATTAAAATTTGTACAAAAAAGTATGTAAGCAACTCTTTTCACTTCCTTGGTTTCAGCGCAATTGATTGTTTCTTCAGACCAAACAAAGGGAAAATGCATGTAAACCAGACACATTCAAAATCCCTATGTTCGGTTTGAGAAAGCACACACGATATAATAATTTATCAAGTACTAAACTCTGTACAGTTAATTCAAATTTGAACAAACTGTATATCTATAAACGAGATGTATCATGTTTACTTAAAATCTATTAGGGTAATGTTTGTTCACAGGCCTAACATTATTAGCAAGTTTTCTCTACTGGCAACTTACTTAGCCAAATCGCACTAGTATGTACTTAAATGTTTGCTAGTGGTACCTTTATGTTTTATGTGATGCGCATTTTGAAACCATGACGAGTATTTGTCACTTCTTGTGCAATCACTATGCTACACCCGAGAAGGAAGATGTATTAATTACTAGTATTTGTTAAGTTTTGCTTCACCATAATAATTTCAATTCTTAATTGCCTTTTTTTAATAACAGATCCTTGGCAAAAAGTAGTCGTTGAAAACGCTACCATCTAAAAATCGGCATGCGTGCCGTTTGAAAAATGACTTATCACCCAAAAACATCTCGTTACAGCTTTTTTGTTAATGACTCAATTAAGTCTGGGATGAAATTTAAAAATTGAATTTTTGAGCACTTTAAAAATTAAAAATTAACGAAACGCATATTTTTGTACTTTGAATTGTCCCTAAAATCCAAATAAAAGAGAAAAAAGTGGGGGTTGCCATTTAAAAATCAAAAGTTGAAGTCATTTCCGGTGAAGCCGGAGGCGATGCCAAATTGAAATTTATGTCAATAAATTGGAAATGTTGTCTTATAGAAGTGTACCAAGTTTTATATAAATCGGTTGTTAAATAAAAAAATATACAGGGGTGCGCCAAAAATCGTTGTTACCTAGTATAATTCTCATGGCGGTTTATATAAAATTTTATAACAACACAGCAATTAAGAAAATAAAGTTGATATATCTTTTAATTTTGTATCAGTAAGTAAAAGTATATAAATATAGTATAAAGTAACTTCTTTTGCCCTTTTCCTTTAATAAATTACCACGAATTCTGGACGAAGTTGATCAACTATTACTTCTATAATTAACCTTTTAAAAACAAAGAAAATTAATTTATAATTTATCTCAAATTGTTGAAATATCAAAACCAAAACAAAAGATATTGTTTTAGTATATGGCGCCCTCTGTTAGCACAGATATAAACGCGAATAATGTTTCACCAATCTACCCTCTACCTATTCATGATTGTAATCATTTTAAATATGATAAATAGTTAATTATTATTTTAAGATCTGTCAATTTGGAAAATAGTGCACTTTATACTCCTGGTTCAAAGTCGGGCCGCAACACAGGGCTCACGCGGTCGTAAAACTTAAAATTACGCACTTATAATAACTTGAAAATATTTGATTTTCAACATGACCACTCTTTATATAACAAATGAATAAAGTAAATTAGTTACATATTAACAGACATAACCGTATAAACGAATTAATGTATGTTACTTTTAATTAATTATTTAATTAATAGATATTGATTATTATTCTTTTCTTATGAAAAGCAGTTATTTAAACAGGTAAGTTTTAAAGAAATGTATATTCTAAATAAAAAACAACAAGTTGCGAACAATAAGGAAAACATTTCTTTCTTTACGACGGGTAATTAAAATGAATTCGATGATTGTGCGAGATCTCGGTGAATGAATGAAACAGAATGAGGAAAAGCGGTGTACGTCCCATTAGGTGCAGAGCTAATAAATTTTCAGTGTAACTTGCAGTTTGTTTTACGTAATTTGCGCCAATCGAAACGACGATCTAATTAAATAAATCGCTTGCGTAATTTTCATAATTTCGTTGTGAATTATTTATTCCCGCTTCTTTGCTATAATAAGTACCTATAGATAATTATATTTAATACATTAAAAAGAAACAATCGAGTAAATAATTAATTCACCAAAAAAATTCCAATTAGTTAATTTAATTTGGATTCATTTTATAATGTAGTTTTTGCATTCATAGCTTCATATGAATGGAATGTATATCGAAATATTTCACACATTCCAATTACATGTGCGCGCAGGCGATTGAAGGTTACCTCATTTCGGCGGCGCAGAAGAAATTTCGTCAAGTCACTTTCGCTGAGCACTAATTAATAAATTATATATTCGGAATGAGTAATATACGCACATATATTTGTTTGTATGTATGTTTAAGTTAAATAAAAAGGATGCTAAAATATAAGACGGTAATGACGTTAAGAGTTGGGAAAAAGTTGAGCAATTTTTTGTTTTGTTTGAATGTCGGCTGTTTTTTGCGCTTTTAAAAAATTTCGAATTTTTACTCTTAGTTATATTCAATATTGACGCTTTAAGTGCTTATTTTGTGTGTTTTGTTAAAATGGAATTTTGGAGAAAATTGCTTTCTTTGATATTTGCTAATTATGAGAAGTTGTCAAACAATTTTAAGGACTAATTACCTTTTATGTTGTTGTTTTTTATTCTTAAAAATATTGTTTATCGTTTATTATAACTGAAGTAAACTAATTTTCTATGAGTAATAATATTATAATCTATGAGAAGCATTTAATGCTCATTCTAAAAAGTAATGAATGAATAAAATTGAAAGAATATGAAAGAAAATGTTTTGTTTTTGATTTGCGCCTATTGTAAATATTACCAAATCCCTACTTGTTAGAATCAGAAAAAATAAGCAATTTTATAAGCCCTTAGCCAACTATGGTTTCCATTAAAAAAAAAAACATAAGTTTATTTTTTATCTCAAAATTTAAGCAAGCTATAAAATTTTTATTAAATTATTTATATTGTACTAACAATAGCCATTAGGAACAATTATTACTTTTTTTTTTCTAAGTCAAATAGTTTTCTTGGAATAAATTATGAAAAAATCGACGATTTTCAGTTTTTTCGTGATAATTTGGGAATCAAGAAACAAATCCGATTTTTGTAAAAGGATATAAATTTGGAGTAAAATTGTGCCTGTTTTTCCCATTTCATCTTTGAAACAGTAGAAGTTATCCATATTCAGGTTGAGAACATGGTCACAATGAATTTCATAAAAAACCTTGTATTATAAGTTTTTTTTTTTTAATAATTTTATCCAGCGTACCTTGGTTAAAGTAGATATCTCCCTGTTCTCCCCAAATTCAGGGAGGAAAGGGAAGGAGACAAAATTGACGGTATTCCGGTATGCTAAATTCATATAGATTGTAATGGGTTTTGGGAAAAGCTGTGTCGAGTAAGCTCGAGTCTTGAGTAAAATTGTTTTTTTGTCGGAACATATCGCAAGCAATATGTCATACCTGGTCACATTGAATAGTAGTAGGTAATTGGGCCTGTCTTTATTTTTTAATATATTTCAAAACTTCAACCAATTGTTTTGATTTCATTGACTTCCCCAACGCAAGTCTCGTCATATTTGGTGCATCGAATTCAAGATCCGTGACAAATTTCGTGTCACCCGCAATAGTAATAGCAATAACAGAAGTAATAAATTTACAAAACGTTATTGTTCTTCTTTCTACATTAGGCATTGTTTTTTTCATGCAGTCGTTATTTGTGACTATACTCCAAAGAGTGATTTGAGCAATTTCTCTAATAAACGCCCCTATTAAAAATTAAAAATATTAATAGCAGACATTTATTATTGCGTAAATTAACCTCGAATTATCTCAATTCATTTTTTCATTAAAAGAGTTTATAAGGAGTGGTTCATTGGTATAATTTATGATCGATATTAACAACTGAGCGTTGATATGAAACCGAGTCGATTAGTCAATTATTATTTATCATCTTGGAAGTAACAAAATCTAAAAGAAAAAACAAATCAGTAAGAAATGCTAAACACTATAATTACCTTTATTATTATTAGTAATCGACAGTTCCATCGCAAAAACCGACGATTTGTTGCGTGACCATTGATCATTGCGCATTTCGATATTAGTGGCATTATAAGTGAGTTTTGTAATCCCGGAGAAATCCTACTAATACGAGTCAAACGAAATTGGAGAAACAAAATGAAGATGATTTTTAAAATGTCTAAAATCGAAAGGTCATTGTTTTGTAGATTAGACTTTCCAATTATTTTGAGTTTTACTATTTCGATCCTGCATTTTCGATTAGCAATTACTTATTTCACAATGCTACTAAAATCTTTGATAAAAGTTTCATGAATCCGAAATTAAATAATAATTTTTGGTGTTTCACTTAAAAGAAGTACGTGTAATTATTATGATTAGTGATATATGACTGTAATTATGGATATTTATGTGTTTCGTTTTTTACTTTTACAGAAAGCGCAACTTTCATCATGTACACAGTTGCGGGATGGGTTGTTCCATCCATGTGAGAGGACGCCGGACGCCATCACAATCAGAAATTTGGCCGCAATGAGAACGCAACAGCCTGGCTCGTTACCCGAAATGGAAATCGATCCGTATATTTTATTAGAACCAGATTTAAAGGATTTTTATACGTATATTAGACAGGTGAGAGCTGATTTATGATTGCACTTGCCCTAACTCGTACATTACATTCCAAATTAAAGTGAGCAGTGGTACTTTTTTGTACTTAGCTTTACTTTTGAGTTTGACCATATACCAGAGTGGATGTGGTAACGTTTATTAATTTGCGAAAACAGTTCATCTTAATAATAAAGATGGAAAATTAAGAGTGAAAAATAGAATACAGTTAACAGAATTAGAGGACCGTGACTTAGAGAGAGTCATCCGGCCAGGGCTCGGCCGTGCGTACCTTTGCAGCAGTTATTTGCAGAAGTGGCCGATTAAAAACATAATTAATAAATATGCTTGCCGAAACAACACCTAATTCGCATTCGGGTTCTCAATCGCCCCATTATTCAAAGCAATTTAGTATACTATATAAATGGATGCCGTGCACTTAAAGCTAATTTCTGGGAAACAAAAAAGCCATAAATGTAATATAATTTTTGATTTTGATAAAGAATAATATGATCTACAAAGTAAGAGTATAAAATTAAAAAATAGAAGACTTTTAATAATAGACTTTTGAGAAAAGTTGAAATAAATGAGGCACTTCCTTTACAAACACGTTAAGAGCGGTCAACACGCACTTAGAAATTTTTTCCGAACTGGAAAGGTCTTTTTGAACTCAGAATTAACTCAAGAATCCGAAAAAGTGAAAAATTTACGGTGAAACCGGAAGTGCTAAAAAATTAAAAGTATCAATTAAAGATATTCTTATTTAATATTCTTTTTAATTAAAGTCGATGATAATATAGCTTTCCAATATATTAAAACTTTTAAGTATAGTTTTGAAATGTAGTTCTCTGTATAATAGAAAATAATTTAAAATTGCAGTTCTTAACTAAATATATTTAACCGAATGTAAAGAAATTTTTAAATTATATTGAAAACTTTAGACATTTCTAGAGATATCATTTGATGGACCACTCTGTATTTCATGCATATTAAACAAGTTTTAGTGAAATTTAGTTAAATTAATTGTATGTGATGATTCTATCGTTTATCACTTAATCTCTTCAAACCAGAGCATATCGATTATAACTGAATGGTACTGCATGGGACTCTTCATTTATAATGAAGATACCAATTTATTAAAATTTTAATTTTCACTCTTATTTTATATCATTTTAGAAGTTTTCATATCATAAATTTGAAACGATGCTGAAGTTATGAGAGGAAAACCAACATTTCACATTTCTCAGAATGTTACTTATTGGATTAATTATGAGAGGTACTGAAATAAAAATATTGTTAAATAAAATTTTCAGAAATAAAACAAAATTCTGTTAATGTAAACTAATGAACATAAATATTTTTTTAAGATAAAACAATGCATTTTTTTTATTTTTAAACTCCAGCAATTTTTTCCACCACATCAATATAATCCAATAAATTAGTATTTTACATAACAAAAAAATCAGCTGGGAACCCTATGATTTGAAGAAAACAAAAACTTAAAGATTTTAAAGCTTAAACATGTAGAAAAAAAGTAAGAAGCCTTAGTTTCAATATAATTTGTGGCAAATTAAACTCTCCCTTTATCATTTTATTTTTGAGAAATATTCAAGAAAATTTTCTTTGAGAATCCTCGGATGTAATATTTTCATTCTACTATAGTGTCGGCACTCCCTTCTTGTATACATTTTTCAAACATCTTAAATTATGAAATGTTTGGAAAATGATGGATCAATAAAAGAGATGATTTATAGCAAATGTATAATGAAAATTGCAACTTCATCTTTGCATTCCTTCTCTCGATTAGACAATATATCTGTACATATTATTACAATTTATTATAATTAATAATACTGTACAAAGGGTAATGAGCGTTGATTATACATAAAAGTGTATAAAAAGTTGAAGGAAATATAATAATAACAAGTAAAAAACGCAGTTTCGCAAACGTCCTTTGCACACTTGTTGCTCTTTTGCTGTTAAGGTTATTGTACCTGAGCACCTCTCGATTGCTAATAATTATTTATAATACTTTTATAATATGCATTGGAAGCGTGCATTCATTTATTTATCGTTAGCAATACATACTCGATTTGTATGTGGTAATTAATGGTCACTTGTTGCGTTAGTATACGCTTTCAAGTGCCAAGGTAAATCACACGCGTCATTCTTGAACATGCACCTTTGGTTTGGTTCTGATGGCGATCGCGATGTCCAACAACCAATCATGTAGTACATACAATGCGTGCGTAAGTGTGTCTGTATTCCTATTTATACGGTATGTAAGTATATACAATGAAAGTCACTGAACTAAATTGGTGTGGTTCGATTAAGTTTGCATGCACCAATAAGTGCAAAATTGGTCTGCACTGCATGTAATATCATATATGCTGCTGCGATCAAGGTGAAAAATCAATAGCTTCAATCTTGTTCAAATACAGGATGATAATATTTTATGTATTTATCTTCATTAGTCATTACGGTTTAGACTTTTAGAAGTTTTCGATTTACAAATGAAGTGGGGAATTTTTATTGCAAATATTTACATATTATGTTTTCTAGGGTAAACTAAAGTACATGTACCTATACGAGCAAGAGAATTTATTAATAAGTATATTTTTATTTTGGATCTAATATCGTAATTAATATTTTGATTTAAACGAATATAAGGCGAGGAAAAAATGAATGTGATTTTTTGAATGGAAATAACCCTAAAAACCCTTCCTGTGGGCTGAGATAATTTTCCTTAAAATTTCCTCTCTCTTTTGAGCATTTAATTTCTTTTAACTTTAAATTATCCTTTGTAATGCAATTGAATAAAATTACTTCCACTTACTACGCAGAAGTTAGGAAAAGCTCAACCACCCTACCACCCCTGAGCGTGGCTCAGTGGCTAGTCTTTTTATTTCCTCGAAGAAAGCTGCAATATTAGGGTGGCCAATAATAATCGCTTAAGTAATTGATTTTGTACAGCTGTAGTATTGAAATGAAAACGTTTGCAATGAGAATACTTTGTATGATGATAAGTAAAGTCACGTATATCATTTTTTTTTTATAAACAATGTGGTGTGGTGTGGTGTGGCTATACATATGTGCGTATGCAATAATAGGACCAATTAACAAGTGGACTAATGATCGGGTTGCGTAACTGTCGGTGTACTTGTAACAGATATTGTGCTCTTTTTGCAGATTTTGTGCAGAAACACGTACCAGAAGGAGTTGCAAGAAATAGCCACATATTACTTCGACGGCCAAGGGAAAGCTATAAGACCGATGGTCATTCTGCTCGCTTCTAGAGCATTCAATTATCACATGTACAAAGAAAAAAGGTGTGTAGATGGTCGTTTTTATAATTAATTTTCTAATTTCTTTCTTGTTTGATTTCGTTTTAACAATAAGTAATTTAGTTTTAATATTTATATTAAATCATCTGTAATTCGTAAGAATTTAGAAGGGTCTATGAACAATTGCAAACCTTTCAAATCACCTCATTACAAAAAGCAGGAACTCCCTAAGTTTAGGTGCTTTCCATGTATTTTTTCCTATTCATAATTCTAAATGGGACAAATATTCCATGCAAAAGCAATTGATATAATTAGATTAGAAGTTTAATAGCTAAAACCAAAAGTAACAGAGTTGTCATATGAGCTCTCATTGGTGAGTTAATTCAATGTAGATTCAAAATTCGAAAACATACAGGGTGTCCCAGCGAAAAGTATCCACCCGGAATAACATGAAAACTACTCATTTTAAGAAAAATCCCTGAGACACGTCAATTTTTGTTGTTAGGGGGACATCTTTTGGAAT
>JASKGO010003068.1:0-12500 GCA_030556065.1 Holobus sp. GC000080 | reverse complement strand
GTGTTGTATTCGTTATCTGGCATCGATTGTTTTATGTAGCGTACAAAAATTTAATTAGGCCGTTTACGAATTCTCCAGAGCACATACTTATTGAGAAAGAACAACAATGGATAGGCACAAATGCCGAATGAAAAATGAAGTCATGTGTAATTAACTGTCGACACCTGTAATTATCAACATTACAACGCTAATGTTCCGCTAAGAAGTGTTAAGTGGAGCTTCTAATTTCGTTTCTAGCCACTTTGCCAAGGAAACTCAAAGCGACCGTTTTTCAAACGTCGTTTTTTCACATTTACAAGTACTATACTACTATCACTTACTTAATTTTAAAAAATCAAAACAATTTATATAAAAAAAAAAAAATATAAAGAAAAATAAAATGAAAAGTAATATTTTTTTTCTAAATTGCTTCCTGTGATTTGCGGAAAAACCGAACAATGCGAATGGAAATCGAGCGGCAATCGGGCAAACAATTGAAAATACAACAAATAGGTGTAATTATAATGATAAACAAAAACAATTAATCAAACCGTTTATGTAATTTTGCATTTTGCACAATACATATACTATATACATACACCGTGAGTGTTCGATTAATGCGGAAAGTGACACTCGTTTTAACTATGCTCTATACCTATACTATAGTTATACATATATTTTTATGTATAGAGGTGTGTTGGACTGGATTGTTTGTGTTTGTGTTGGTGTGTGCAACTGTACAGAAAATTGAAAATAACAGGTGTCAGTGTGTCGTCGACCGAGCCATCCAACTATTTTATTTTGTATTTATATATCCGCCCCCACACCGCCGCCACACGCCAAAGCGTGTAGTGTAACACCGCACACCGATAAACGTGTTGCTGGCTGCCGCTGCCGCTGCCGCCACTGTGTTGCTGGTGTTTCAGCGGAAAAACCGAAAGCTGTGTTTGCATCATCATTTTTAGAGCACCGACAATACCAATCAACACAATCTAAACGAAACGCTAAATACATCAATTTGTTAATTACCCTTTTCGTTGGCCGCATTTGTTTTGCCACTTTTCACACCGTCATTCATCATGCAAAATTCCAAATATTTTTTCTAAATTTAATTTTGCAATTTTAACTATACTCATTTAAAGAAACACTAATGGAAAATTAATAGAAAAATATTTTAAAATTTAAAGATTTTTTTTTTAATTGAATTTTGCTTTTTGAATCAAAAATTTTGATAATAAATAAATAAATAAGTTATTTTTTAAATATTTAATGATAAAATAATTTAAAAAATCAAATGCTGAAATTTTAAAATTTGAATTTTGACAAAAAAAAAATAAAAATAAAATATTTAAAGTTACAATAAATAAAAAGCAAAAAAAAAAACGCTGTTTTTCATGTGGAAATTTAATAAGTGGAAAAAAAGCTGAGTAATTTTTTTGCCGGCTCGAAACATTAAGCAAACGAGAATTTGCAATAACAATAAATTGTTAGATAGTTAAGAGATACACACCCGGAGGTCGTTTTTCTTCGCATGAAATGCAGCTTTGCAATAATGTTAATTCGTTCTTTCAGCGACTGACCAAGCGCTTCATTATATTTTCCATTTGAATGTTTCTCAAACACCGAAATTAATTATTTATTATCTCTTAAATCAAGTTTTTTTTTAAATTTTAATATTTCAAAAGAAGACACTGAATTGATTATGCTTTGACCTATAAAATAAAAATTAACTAAAGTTTGCTAAAAGTTAAAAAGCTTTCACAAAAAAATACTTTCAAAGGTTTGATTAATCAATTTTGATTTTTTTTCATTCATTCTATTTTCTTACATTTTTTTTTTCTAAAATTGCTTGCAAATTAAAAAAAAACTTTTCTAATAATTTCTCATTAAAAAAATAAAATAGAAATACAGAAATAAGTGTAAAAGAAAAAGTGACAAATGCATACAAGTTATTTTCTTAGCAATATATAAATATGAAGGGAAATTTTATTAAAAATGAAATGTATTTTGTGCGCGCGCTAAGATACGAAGTTGTGTATGCATATATTCCGGGTTCCGGGGCTTCGGCAATTTAAATAATTGAATACATGAATCTCTGATAAGCCACGAATGCATACTGCATGAAGCAAATTTGATAATAAATAAAAATAAATAACATAGTCGATACATACAAGGTATATACCCACTACGATATGTATTCACATGCACAATACACCAATACAAAAGACTGAGAGGTTTTCAGTTTCTTACAAGAAGAAGAAGTACAAGTAGAAGTAGAGAAAGACGACTAAAGAGACGAAGGGACGAAGCAGATGAAAGAAGAAGAAGACTGTGTGTGCATAGACATCGTCCGAGAAGCACACACAGAGAGGCAAGCGCGAGTTAAGGCAGAGAGAAGTCGGAGGCAGGGAAAGAAGAAGTTTGTAGCATTTTTCGTTCGTTCCGAGTGCCATAATAAATATTTATATTCATACATTACGTTGGCATAGACACAAAGTATAATGCAATATTTCCTTATCGTTCGTTCGTTCGTTCGTTTGCTTGCCGGCTCGTTCTTTCCTTATACTAGCATACTGCCGTTGCTGCTGTTGCTGCATATGCTGGAATTGGAAATTTCGCGAATTTAATTCGCACACGGTTTAGTAGTTAAGCGAATAAAAGTTGCGCAAATTGACAACACACAATATTTTATTGGTTCGAATTTATGCTAGCAGGCAGACAGACAGACGGACGGACTGGAAGGGTTTCCTTCGCTTTTCTTCATCTATACAGCATACATTTATTACAGTTTTAGTTGTCGAGGAGCACACCTTTACAGGTTTCTTCTGTTTATTTAATTCAATAGCGGATATATTCCTTCCCGCTCGCGCTCTGCCACTTCCTCCACTTCTTCGGCGGGAAGTAGACAGAGAGCGAAAGAGAGTTAGTTGGTATCGTAGTTGCAGACTGCCGATGAAATTGCAGCGTTGAATTTTAAATTTACGAGCCCATTTTGTTTACATATTACATTGTTTATAATAGATATTTTACTATCGATAAAGTCGACCGTTAAAATTTAATAGATTCCGCTCTGCTTCAATAAGCTCGCCTTTACTGCATAATATCTATATCATTACTATTACTATATAGCCGGTCTTTTCAGCCCTCCCCCGAAACTTCCATCTTAAATTGCATTTTATTTACTATTGCTTCATCTTTTAAGGCTCCTTTACTATTATGCGTTTTAATATATTATTATTCTGTTGCTGATGGTTAAAACTTACTGGCATGTACACTTCTCCGTCATAACAGTCTCCCCGTTCGGAGGATTTACGTGCGAATTTTATTGCTCCGAAGCGACTTACCTGCAACAAAAGAAATAAACAATTTAATACAAATATTCCCAACAAACTAAAAATAAACAAACAAAAAAAAAATTTTTTTATTTTAATTAAAAAAAAAAAAAAAAAAAAAACTTTGGTGCTGAAAAAAAAGAAAAGAAAGAAATGAAACAAAAAGCAAATAAACCGTAGGAAAAAAAAAGTAGAAAGTATAAAACAAATAATTGAATCAATCAAAGATATAAATCTCGTGGCAAGCACCGAATTACACAGCATCTTCTAAAATATTTAGTTACCGCAAGTGGATATTGCGCGTTAGTGTCGAGCGCGCCGCCGCTATCTCCGGTAGAGCGGGCAAAGGAGACGGAAAGTTGAGGCAGCGGCAGCGGCGGCGGCGGTAGCGGTGGTACAGCGGCGGCAGCGGCAATGATAGATCGTTGAGATGCCGTCTGGATAGGTCTGGATTCGCGCGCGATGCTTAATTACTGCCCGTCTTGGATTACTGAGAAATTAATTTCTCTTGAGAGGGAGATAGCATCAACGAGCCGCCATGTACAAGAAAATAGTTAAGGCTCGGGGAATATATAAATCCCTTATATAACTTTATACCCGCAACTACCGCCGCCACCTACCACCACCACCACCGCCACCATTACACCGGACAACTACTACACCACTAATATATTAAATATTGCATTATATTAAATTTTCCATCTGGCTTTTCCTTATATTATTACATCAGTATACATAAGATATATGTTATACTTATACATAATATGCGATCTGTGAATTCGCAACATGCGAAAGACGAAGAGCACGGCAAAGTTTCAACTTGCTGAGGGTTCTTCGGTATTGAAGCAGCAAAGCAAGGAGCAACTGAGCCAGTGAAGGAAAAACAGCTAAGTGGGGCACGGCAAGAGTGGCAAGAGTTTGCAGAGGATAAAGACAGAGTGAGAGGGAAGTTGCCAGAGGTCCTGGAAGAGGATCCACAGCATCCAGAATACCAACAGCATTTATAATATCTTATAAGGATAATGGATATCGCTAATGCCGTATATGCATCTTATTGTTTGGGCGTCTGCTTAATGGTTGCATTACTTAAAAGTTTACTTAGTTGACAGAATAGTTAATATTTAAATTTTATTAACGTAAATGTGAAATGCATATCTTCTTTTCTTTCTCTCAATCTCTATCTCTTTATGTGTATACTTGAATATATTTATATAAGTGTGTGTGTGTGTGTATGTATTGGGGGTGGTGGTGAAGTTGTGAGAGTATAGGCGACGACGGAACGGAATATTCATTTCGGTCAATTTGGCGGCTGAAACGAATCGGTCGCATCAATGAAATGTGTCTGCTGGTGGTGTTCTGTTGACGCTCGGCTGGATATGTGTTCGCCGACGATGTTAATGGCGGTGGTTGTACATGGGAGAGGTACAATTTCAGACTGCGAATTATAATTGACTCAAATTTGAAATGAGTCAATGAACCAATCACATTATCAGAGTGTCGACGCCGCATTTACAGAACACAACTTTTTACTATCGACCAAAATCTCTTTTCTTCTCATTCTTGCTTTTCTAACATTCATTTTTTTTTTTTTACAAAATTTTCTTCATACAAAACACTAAACTTTTTCAATAATTTTATTTAAAAAATAATAATTTTGGTAACACTCAAAATTAAATTAAATCGGAAAACCTTTTTTACTAAAAAACAAAATCTTACTTTTTTTCTTTTCTGAAAATCAACCTTTTTACATAATTTTCTCGTGAAAAAGTAATTTGCAAAAATAAAAATTTTGAAAGAGATGAGTGTTTTGTATAATAGAGAAAATTTTGTAGAAAGATTGAATTTTAGAGATGAAAAAAAAGAAAGAGTTTTGTCTATAATAAAAAGTGTTTCTGATTAAACCGGAAATTGCCCAAAATTGAAATTTAATTTAATTTAATCTTAATTCTCCGGAAATGTGAAAAATGTAAAAAAAATGTCTGGTAAATTAGGAAATGAAAGGGTTGAACCAATAATTTTTATAAAAATTCCCATATTTATCAAAATTTCTGATCTAAAATCATCAAAATTTTAATTTCTTGAAAATGTAATAAAATAAAAATATAAAAAGTCAAAGAAATATCCAATTCTTCGGACAAAGAAAAGAACTTCCCATTCAAATATATTCCTTTTGTAGCCGAATATTAATATTTTAATAGAGGACATGAAAGGAGTCCTCCAATCGAAATATTCCATGCGTCCGGGACGTGGAAATTCGAAGAATCAAAATTAATAGTCACACACACACACACACACACATTCATACACGTATGTATCAGAGAGAAAAAGAGGAGTAAAAATTACAGATATATCATTGCATAGCAGAACAGTATTGAGTAGAAATAGAAAATTCGTTATATTCTCTACTCCTCTATACATGCGATATAGTATATATAAGCTGACTCTTTGCAGAAAACACAACAACAACTATTCATATTCCTCTACACATGCTTTTGATTCATATTTCATTCCCTATTAATAATGCACGGTGTGTGCAATATATGTCCTGTTTATGACGCGAGAAGTGCATATTTTTGCATTGAAGTTGTCGTTTTGAAACATGAATCATACATGTTCAATACAGTTCGACACATTGATAATGAAGCGCCAGTTTTTCCTCCCTGGTTTTTTTTTCTCTCTCTCTCTGCTAGCTTTTTTTTCGGAGCGCCCATCCATATTCCAATATACAAGGTACAACAAACATATGCTACTGCTGCATTCACTGCATCCAGCACAATTTTTTATTTTTTATTTCCACTTTTTGTTAGTATGGCGCGCAGTCAGTAGTATATGGTAGAGGCAGGCGATGTGTGCACTTTTTTCCTCCGCTAGTGAAGATATATGTTTGAATATTTGTATGATTTCAGAGTATTTATGTACTGTGTATAGTGACAACAACATTAACGGCCTATCTATTGATAGCGCCCATTGTTGCAGTTCCCTATTGCATAAATGCAAAGAGTTCTCTCACTGACAATAGTTTATATGCTATGCATGCCGTTAGTTCGATCTATTTTGTGTCGAAAAAGTTGAAATGTTTATATTTTCAATGCACAAGTTTTAATGTTGAAACTATTAAATGCTGAAAGTTTCTACAGGGACAAAGATTGACTTGTCAAAGTGAACAATTTTTTTTTTAAGTTTTCAATGATTACTTAAAATTGCAAGTCAATTTTATACATAAAATTTTGGACATGATATTAGTGATTTTTAAAGTCACTAATTTTTAAAGTTCTAAAGAAAAAAAAATACTCCTTCTATACCAAAAATTCCTATAAAAATCTTAATCTTAGGAAGTATAAAGAATGAACAATAAAATAAAAACAATTTTGAGTCATTTATAAAATTAAATCATTAAAAATTTTTCATCAATAGAAGAAAATGTTCCTAATTTCTTGTGATTTTGTTTTTTCAATTAATCATTAAAATGAATTTTTGCACTTCAATCAATTTATAAAAGTTTTAACTATACTAATTTGAAAACAAATAAAAATGAAGTACTTTTTTAGTTTTACAACAATTTACAACAATTTAAAACTATCAATAAATTTGAAACCCAAAGAATAATCATTCAACTTGAGAAAGCGAAATATATAAAATCAATAAAATTTGTAATTAAATTTAAATTGCATGAAAAACATGGATCTAAAGTAAAGTTTTCCATCGGAAAAAACCTTGGAAGGGAATATTTTCAGGGATGCATACATAAATGAGTTGCAGAATAGATAAATGCACCCTTACCTACATGCAGATGCAGATATAGATAGATAGACAAACTCTGTTTAATATTTATTTCACATTTATCAAATTGAACGTCCCCGTTGGGAATAATATCGAAGAAGAAGTCGGTTCTTCCTCGTATAAATTTGTATTCCACATCTGTATTGGTGTACACACACACACATGCACATATACCCATATACAAATACCGATACCGATATATGTATAAAATATAAATGTATATAAAGTATAATTTTAAAATTAGAATATATCTATACCATATAGTATACCGGAGTGAAGTGGATGGTAAAAATGAAGCGCATATTTCAAGTAAAATATCTTTTTAGACCCTGCATATCATTAGGCGCGCAACTACTATATGAAAGAAACATAAGTGTATACAGCAGCACACACGTCCATAATTTTATCAATATATGTAGTATACATGATATAGAACTACACAGTACATTCGATACCGAGGCGAAGTTGTTTCTTCGCAATGCAACGAAACTAAAACTAAAATTAAAAAAAAAAAAAAAACGCAGACCGAAAAAAAAGGCAACAAATTTCCCGCAAGTAGGCAAGTAGCAGAATATAAGTTCAGTTAACTAACTAAAACAATTAAAATGTTAACGAGCTCCAAACTGTAAACTTAACGATTGCGCTCGCCAAGGTGGCTTGGTGTTTATTGATATATAAAGAGTCAGTTAGTTGGTAAACTAATAGCAAAATGGCGTCGTAAAAATTACGTTTTTAATGGAAACACAATAAAAGAAAATTGCGTCGTGTCGATTGACGTAATTATTATTTTAGTTTTCTCAATTTTCCCATATATCATCCCATCTATATAGATATAGTATAGTATATGCGAGAACTTTAAAGTTCAAAGAAGAAAAACTGGGAATCTTTTGGTTTCATTGCATTGGAAGTGTAGTGTGTATAGTGTGTGCGTTATAAAAGTTGTATATAGTGTACATACATATATTGCGCTAAAAGATAAATAAATAAATCATATATTAAAATATACGTCGGGGTTCACTTAGATATTATGATTTACTGGCGTCTAAATTAAACTTTGCCCGTTTATATATATTTATTTATAGCAACGGTACAGGTTCTTCTTGGGCTATGGCTATGTGCACTCCATATCTGCTATATAAACCACTCTTTTATATGTATGTGTGTGTGTGTGGGTGTGTACATGTAGTGTACTGTAAGTATATAAACAAAATATAAAATATTTATTATTAGTTTAAGAGTTTCTATGTACACTATGGTACAGTATACACTGTACTATGAAGATGTGCACTCTTTTCCAGCGTCGTGTTCGGTGTTGTTATTTGATAAATGGCAAACTCGGCGAGAGTTTTCTTCTTTTATTTTCTTCGGCGGCTGCTGCTTTTTCTCGCGTCGCGCGCGCGACGGAAAACTTTCCGACAACCACCACCACCACCACCACCGAAGAGAGAGATATCGATGAGGAACTAGTTAGGAAAGTAATCGATATCGAATCGTATCGTGATTTATTTCAATGTCGTAACGTTTACTGTAATTTTACTTTTTGTGTTTGTATGGAATGCATTTTCTATATTTGTTTCTTTTACTTATATATATTTTGTCGTATCTTTGAATATACAAGGTGATTTTTTTTAAATATTGTTTCTTGCGGTTTTCCATGCACTTCCAATTCCTATTTTAGCCAGAGAATTTAATATAACATTAATTAATTGTTCGAAAACTAAGATTATGTCGATAACTTTTACATTTTCCTTTTGTTTTCCTTTTGTCCTCTATCGATTGGAATATTAAAAAATAGACCATTCAATTAAAAAAAAAAGTTTTTACTAATTTAAATTAAATAATAACATCAATTATAATTTTAAGCTACGAATTTAAAAATGAAAAATAACAAACAGTTTGAAAATTAATCATCCTGTATGTTATAGTATCATGTGGACAAAAGGTATATAATATCGGGTATAGTATATGAAGAATGAAAGCGTATTCTTTTATTTGGTAAATGATGAGAGAAAAAGTAAATTTCCTAAGCCATAAAATGCGTACCTTTATGTGCATTCCACTATAAAATTCAGATAAAAGTAATAAATTTTAATAAAAATAGAAACATAAAAAGAAAAGATATGCAATTTAAAACTTCTTTATTTTTTTCATTAAGAATAAAAAATAATAATAAAATAAAAAATATCTGAAATGACTAGGAAATTTTCACAAAAAACAAATCAATAAAACAACAAGAGGAAATTTACATAAATTTTTGTACCACTACATTTTAATGTTTTAAGTAAATTAGAGGCCGACCTAAAATTAGCCATGGAAGGAGGTTTCTTCGATAAATAATTAAGCAGATTGTTTAGTATAGCTTTCTACTCAATAAGTAGTACCTTGTGCTATGCATGCATTAGACATTGCAGTACATGTCTATCTATGCTTGCTTATGTGTGTGTGTGTGTGTGCGTGCGTGCGTGTGTGTTTGTGAGCGCCTTTAATAACGATGATTGTGTTTAAATATGTAAGAGTAATAAAACCCAATTTCCGAAAAGGAACTTTAAGTTAAGTAAGGAACACATATGTGCAAGAAGTATGTGTTGAACGATATAGCATATCTTCCTCTGTGTGTGTGTGTGTGTGTGTGTGTGTGTGTGTGTGCGAATGAATGTTCGTATGTGTTGAGAGGAGAGTCGAAATTTTGCTAAAACGTTTTGCGGATCGGTAAATTTAAGTACTCTGGTACCTGATGGCTGCATCGGGAAACGCAACCAACGGCAACGGCAGCAGCAGCAGTAGCAGCAGCAAAACACACACGTTAAAAGGACAAACACATGCACTCATTATATACGGTTATAAGGAGAGAGTGGATGGAGAGGTATGAAGGAGAAGAGAGCGGAAGAAGGACCTCCTCTAATTTTATTTATATGTGCGCGTGCGAAGGAGCTTAAGTAAGCTCATCACGTTTCGAAATTAACGATACGCTATAAATCACAAGAATGCGGACTTTGGAGGCGAACCCCTCGTTTAATAATGCACTTCTAAGGCTTTACACTCTTGCAACTTTTATCACTACGCAGATAGAAGAATATATTATGCATGACAAGCAACTTATACCATATCCAGCTACTACTCCACCACCACCTACCTCTTCGGAAAGCTCTCTCTCTGTAAAACTCATTTGTATTTTATTTACTTATTAACGCCGACCATTGTAATTACTTCATTCGTTGTTAATAAATTATAAATTATAATGTATTTGCTTTTAAGAATTTAATGTTTATTTGTTGATTAGTCTTTTTTACCTAAATTACTGAATGCTTTTTTTGTAATTTTAAAAGAAATCGAAAAGAGTTTCTAAAATTTTATGTTATTAGACATTTTATTTTTATATTTCTATTAAAACAAAAAGATAAAATATTGAGAAGATTATTTAATTTCCTTTTAAAATGTTTTTTTAATTTATTTGGAAAATATTCTGTTTAATAATTTATAAGTACATTTAAATTACCAATAAAATTATTGATTCAGTTTCCGAACTTTTCGGGTAACAACTGCATTGTAATATTTTTCTGAATTTTTTTTTTTTCGAAACAGAAATCTATAATTTAGCAATGATATAGAGAAATAAATTTGTAACAATTTATTTAAATAACTTTTTGTTGCAGGAGCTTCAGTTTAGAAGTTACAGGGTGTTAAAATTGAAAACAATTTAAGGGTTGAAAAAATGACTAAACTTTAGAACACTAAAACTAATCTTAAAAATTAACTTTTTTTAATTTTTTTTTTGTTTCAAATTAAACAACTACTGCCCTTTACAAACTTGTAAAATATTATTAAAATTTAATTCAATTTTTTGAAATTTTAAGGAAATATTAAATACAATCATTTTTTGCAAATTAAATATATTTTATTATTTTCCGACAAAACTAAAGGTGCAATCAAATTTTTTTACTTAAATTAAATGTTTCTTTTATTATAATCTATAAATTAGGGAAGTTTGATTAAAATCTAACAATTTTTAAATTTTGAAAAAAAATCTGATTTTTTTGAAAATTTTCGAGAAATTTATTTCTTGAAGAAAAAAATATTATTATCGAATAAAGTATTAAATTTTCTACATTTTATTTCAATAACATTTTCTTGTAAGGGCTTTTGTTTAGAAGTTACAGTGTGTTAAAACAGAAAAACTTTAAAGGGTTGAAAAAATCAAGTCAACTTTACAACCCCAAAACTACTACTAAAATAACCTATTTAAATAATCTTTTTTATTTTAACTAAAACAACTACTCGTCTTTACAGACATACAAAAACAAATGAATTTAATTTAAAAAAGAAAGCACAAGAAAACTACCGAAAAAAAAAACCAAAGAAGAACTAAATAAAAAAATAAAATAAAAATAAAAGAAAACAAATGACTTTAATAAATATTTAAAGTAGAGAAAACTAGAAAACCATTAGGGGGGTGAAATAGATAACACCTATAGTGATACAAAATGTATAACAAACTGGTGCTTTGCACGCGGAAAATGTGTTTTCATGAAAATGAATGCTGTTTGTTTAGTCGCGTTTAATATGATACAATTTATTTATTTATTTATTATTTATCACTTTTAGTGCTCGCAGACCATTACCGCAGAAATGCTTTTGTATACCATACTACATATACTATTATACATTCCATTCGAACGGACGAACGCTGAGCTTTTTGTACTATACGTTTTATACGCTGGCTGGCGTCGCGACGCTCGCCACACAACACTCACACACACAGCCATACACATAACACCGTACTGTTGGTTATTGTTATTACTATAAAATAAACTACCCTTTATATTATTTAATTATTAGTCCACTAACATAGTGTGGCTTTACGCGCGAGCAAAACTGCAAACTGCAACAAAAATTATCTGCCTCCGTGCACATTTTACAAATGAAATACTACAATTCATTTATTAATTGTTCATTTTTTTTTGTTAACTAAAATAAAATGTGATTTTCATACAGTTATCGCTTTCGATTTTCATTTATTTAAAGATTATTTTTTTAATGTAATAAAAAATAATGTTGCAATTAAAGTACCTAATCTTAAGCAGCAAGCAAAATATAAATTGATTCCATTTAGTTTATTAATTAATGGCTAATGTGGAATTAAAAGAGCGCTTTAGGTGTTTTAGCGAAATAATTAAATTCGGAACATAACGCACAATATAGCCGAATTTAAATTCGATATATATATAAATACCCATAATTACATATATATATATATATATATATATATATAGATATGTAGAAATATAAATGAATAAATAATTTATCGATTCTTGGCTTGTTTAATAAATATTGAGTCATTAAATTATAAACGCGAATCGATTTAATAAATATTTGGCGTTACAACTAACGCACTGACACTTTATTTATTAT
>JASKGO010003067.1:0-29742 GCA_030556065.1 Holobus sp. GC000080 | reverse complement strand
TTATAATATAAATTATAAAACATTATTCAACTGTTTTATTTTGCGAAATTAATTTTTCTTATTTATTTTTTAAATTTATTTTATCCTCTGTAAGTTGTATTACTTTTCAAACTTTGAATGCCCATTTTAAGAAACTATAAAATAATTCCAAAAACTAATCTTAAAATCTCAAGAAAAAACAAAATTCCTATAGAAAGTTAAAGTCAGGAATGTTTAACTTAAAATTATTTTTTTTTCTGTAAAGAATCCATTTGTTGCATTTAACTACTTCAAAACATATCGAAAAAGAAACGAATCGATCGATTCGATGACTAAATTCTGCACCATATTCTTCGCTACTTTGAATGAAGAGATTTGCTTGGTGGACCGAAGACAGAAGGGCCTAATCCACATCACACATCACGCGCCGTCGATTCGCATTTGCAACCTCACCCTTTTCAATCAGCGAATAATAAAAAATGCACTTACAGAAACAAGTATTTAGATATACTTCTAGCTCTCTTCCTTTTGCCTTTAGCCAACAACGAAAAAAATTACATAATAATCCCCGAAGAAGTGGTTACTTCCGCCAAACAAAGCGGACATTAAGCAGAACATGCAAATCTTAACGCATTAAATTCTTAAAAACGCGCCTTAAGAGATTTTACAAATGGACCATTTTTTGCCATTAGGGTTTATAAAAATCTGTACTTCGTGTGCGTTCTCTCCTTTTCCTAAGGAATTACAAAAAAAAATTAAATCCCTGGGTTTGCTGTCACATTAAAAGGGAATTATTGGGCTATTGATCTCTATCAATGCAGTAAAAGAGCAGTTTCTTTTGTGATACTTAAAAAAGTTTGTTCTAAGTAAACCCTTTGTGGCATTTTGAAAGTATTTTGTCTGTTTTTTTTTTTTTTTTTTTTTTTTTTTAAGGCTTTTTTTTTCAATTTTTAAACTTTTAAAAATGTTTGAAAAAGTGTTTTAAACTTTTAATTTACTAGAGGGCAGCACTATTCAGTGGATTTTGGGTATTTAATTAAAGAGTCCTTTAAACGGCCATATTGAATTTGACGACCTTTAATGGCCTTGAGCTCTCTTTGTTCAAGGTTGCAGTTGTTTTTACAAAAGGGCGCCAAATGTTTTAACTAATAAACAAGTGGAAAAACTGTTTTAATTAGTGACTTTATAAGCATAATCTATTCTAAAGGTAATAATTTTAAGGAAATCCATTCATGAAATGAAAAATCAGCGAATTTTAACGGTCAAATTAAGCAAAAAGAACGTTTTCCAAACTGACGCCTGACAGTTGCCTAATCGCGTTTGGGAATTGCACTATGAAATTGCTCATGTTTTCACCGTAAAATCAGAGAAACAATGCAAATTCAGCAGCACTTTCTTCGCAGTGAAGTTAATTAAGTGCCCAAGAAGTTTTATACAACAAAAACCGAAATCGCGCCGAGTAAGCTCAAAAATTCGTTCGTTTGTCTATTGAGGTTATGTTAAGAACAAACGTAAATTTATATTAATCGTTTTTAATTAAAGAAACAGTCTTAACAACTTAGTAATAAGCTTATACATGGAGCAAGAAGTGATCGACGATTCAAATTTCGCCCAGGCCCTTACAGAAGTAAATTCTGATGGTATGTAAATATTGAAAATCTATAATCATTAGTGATCAAAGCATTGTGTTTCAGATGAAGTTATTATCGTTTATCCGACTGATGTTAATTTACTAAACATTGCGGATCCTGCAGCAAACAGCACGCCTACAATTAAGAAGAAAAAGAAACGTTTTAAAAACTTGTACAGTTCTGCTGATGAAGACGAAGATGATTTTATTGTGAATAGCAGTAAATCAGTTGAACATTCCGAATCTAAAGTAAGGGTTTTAGAGAATATTTTAATAAGTTCATCTTCTGTTAATACTGAAAGCAGTGAGACCAGTTTAGATTGTCCTGATATTTCCAATTTAAATTTATTGAATAGCAGTCAATTAAGTGTTAAGGATTCCCAAGATTTCCAAGAAAAGAAACCTGCTGTTATAGTGTTGCCGGTAGAAGATAACGTCAGCTTTGTACAGGAGAATGAGGATTGCAATTCTGATTATGAAGTTGGTGAATTATTTGCTTTACTCAGTCAGCCAGATGCGAATATTGGTAATGAAGAAATCGTCGATGGGGTTTCCGATATCGAAGAAGATGACGAAGAATTTATTCCATTAGATTTTGAAAACAATGACAGAAAATATATAAAGAACTTTGATTTTGCTCCTGTGGACCACGGAAACTGTTCTATTGTTGCTTATAATGAGTCTGATAGTGATGAAGAAGGTTTGAAAGACAATAAAAATTGCACGGACAATTTGTCGCGTTTAGATATCACGAAGATTGTGCTAGGCGAAGGATTCGATGCGCGGCCTATTGAAGATGATAAAGCTATGGATTTACTGCAAATGCCCGACGAATTAAAAGAGCAGTATTCAAATTTAAACGCTCAAAATGCCAAAACTAAAAAACGAAGAGGAAGGAAACCAAAGTTAGTCAGTGAAAAGTCCGAAGCAGTTTTTAAAAATGAAACTACCAAAAAAAAAAATTTATTAAACGATAATTTAATTACTAATAAAGTGAAAAATCGCAGAGGACGTAAAAAGAAGACGCCAAGTGAAAAATATGGAATAAAACAGGTTGAGATTCCTTTGATTGCTTCAGAGACGGATTTATTGGCTGCCAAATATGAATCTACTAGCAGCAACAGTAGTTTTAGTGATGACCAACCGAAAAATGAATGCAATGAACTGAATGAATCTATTGATTTGCTGGAAAATCGAAAAAATTGCGAGGTTTTCCATGATTTGGAGCCCAAAGAAGCTGAAACATCCAATATGAAAGATCTCAAACTGGAAAATATTGAAAAAAATGTTAACAACAATTGTTTTGGAGAAGTTTCAACTGTTGAAACTGAAAATAGAAAAGCCGCTTGTGAAATTTCTAATGCCGAAAACGAAGAATCCTCTAAAGTATCTAAAGAAGAATTAGAAAACGCAACAGCAACTGCAGAAATTCCAAATGAAAAATCTGAAAACCCACAGGTAAAAATTAAGGTGCAAGTACAGAAAAGCGAAGAAAATGCTGTAAAAATTATGAGACGGCGTAACAGATATCCTTTTGAAAAGAAATCAAAGAAAAGAAAAATAAAAAAGGCAGTTCAACGAAAAGTTAATTTAGGTACTGCTGATGAATCATTTAGTTCTTTGGTTAGTGATCAGTCTTCTGAATGCAACAACAGTAGTGGTATTCTTCAAGGAGAAGATGAACAGCCCAATAATGATGATTCGGATGTTTCACAAGTTATTGAGACCGTTACAAATGCTGTTGAAGCAAATAATTATTTGAAAACTGAACTATCAATTGAAAACAGCAGCAATTTCGAATTGAAAACTGAAGTAAAACCAATGTCAGAACAACAAGATAAGATTGATGTTGAAAATTCCCTAGTTTTCGAATCAAAAATTACTGAAACTATTCCAGAAGAAGCTCAGTCGATTGTTTCCAGTACAAGAAACGATAAGTCAATAAATAAAACTGCCCTTTTAATGGATGGAGAAGAAATTTTCTTAGCATTAAAAAATGTTTCTAGACATAGGAAACAGGAACAATTAATAACAGTGGCTAAAGAAAGTACTGAAATAGAGTCTGAAACAGCCAAAGAAATTATACCAGGCAGCAAAGAAATTGGATGTATCACCGAAACAAAGTCCGAAGAAGAATCGAAAGAAAAAACATTAACTGACAGTGGCAAAGAGCAAGTTATTACTGAAGAATTGAAGGAAATGGTAAATGAAAATGAAGAAATTTCCCTTGCAATATCTATACAACTAGACAGAATTAATGAAATTCCACGTAAAAATTTCAACGAAGAAAAGCCAACAGATAAAGAAGAAATTTTAACTAATGATAGCAATAAAACGTTAATGGAAAAACTAAGATTTGTGCGGAATGGAATACCGGTGCAAAATACCCAACAAATTTCTCCTCAAGGAAACACTAAAACAAATTCAATAAAACTAAAAAGACCAAAATTTACGAGCAAACTAATTGCACAATCTGTTACATCAGGTCATCAATTATCCGAGTCTTTTGAAGAAAGTTCTTCGGCTTCAAGTCCAAAACAAGAAAACCAAGATGTAAAAAATAACATTAACTGGATGGAAATAAGTAATGAAAGTATACCAAAAGCCATTGATGAAGATTTAACCACTTCGTTGGATGAAGAAAATGAAACAGTTAATGGCAAAGTAAAGAAGTTCGCACATAGGGGAATTACCAAAGGTAAGCGCAAATATTCATTGAGACAAAGAGAAATTATGTCTAAAAGGGCAAAAATTGTCCAGAAATCTTTGGTGGCTGATGAAAAACTGGAAAAATCAAGTAAAACTTTAAGAAAGAAATTTAAGGAGTCTAAAGATATCAATTTGGAAACGACAAAAAATATTTTAATGTCAGAAAAACATGCGGATTTACCACCAAGAAATAATGGGCCTTCTCTAAATAGAAATATCGAAACTAAAATGAACGTTTCTTTGATTAAACAAAATGATTTGAATAAATCGGCCCCTGAAATTAATGATCAAAGAAAAGAAAATGCTGATATTAAGAAAACTGAAAATCAGCATCTTTTGATTTCTTCTGCATGGTCTATGAGGAGAAGTTTCGAAGAGGAATATAAATCGTTTATTCAAAATTTTGGTGCTTCACCGGTCAATGGGGTTTCGAATTCTAAAACAAAAGTGCAAAGATTCCCACAAATTGTTCAGCCACCTTTACAATCAAGTCCAGTGAATGAAAAGAAGTCTATGCTGAACCAAAAAAAGGAATTTATGAATGTAAATCAAACAAAAACCTTCATAAAAAAGTCCACACCTAATCGGTCTTCAGAAATAATAGAAGAGAAGTCTCTGAATGAGCAAGATGCGCAAAACAAAATAAAAATAAAATCAATTACAAGTACATTAAAAATTGTTCAATCGGAATTAAATCAGACGCATGAGAAGAAATCATCAATCGTTTTTGCTAAAAAAGCTTTAAAAAATGGAAACAAAGATAATTCTTCGAGTAAAGACGACAATTTAACAACAGATGATCACAAAATACCGGAAGAAAGTCCAAACATAATTAAAAAGACCACGGAATGTAAAGAAATTAAATCTATTAATCAATCAAAAATTGAAAATGCTCAAAATGAGATTACCAAAACAGAAAATTCGAAAAATAATACTAAAAAAATGAGGAGAACAATTGAAAAAACTGATGCTCCCAAACGAAAATTAAGATCTGATGGGGTGAAAGTTATTGATTTAACTATCTCTTTAGAGAAGTCCGGAACTGATTTAAATTCAACAGCTGAAAACGTTAAAGAAAATGTTCAAAATTTGAATAATGTGAAATCTACAGCTGAAGATAAATTAAATGTAGTGACTGCTGGAAAAGTTGTTAAAAGTTCAAAAAAGTTGAAAAAAATACGAAAAGCCACAAGAAGTTCCGGCAGACTTTCAAAATTCTTAAATGAATCGTCAATAGTTATCGCTGAAAATGAATCTTCTGATATAAAAAGTTCTGATAAAGTCGTAAAAATTGATGTTGATACTTCAATCAATGAATCTTTGAGTTCCGCTATGGATGAATCAATTTCTAGTGCAAACAATGACTTGATCAACGAACAAATCAATGGTTTGAACGTTGGAAAACTAATTGTAAGTTAATTGTTTGGTGTTTAGTAGTTATTTAGTGTGTTTTTTTCAGAATTCTGAAGATAACACCTTTGCAAGAAAAAATAAAAAGAAAAGATCAAAAACAAAAAGCAAAGCCTGTGAAAAATTACCATCAGAATTTTCACCTATTAGCAAAGAAAATCTCATGATTGATTCAAATATCCAAGAAAAGATGTCGAAAAGTCATAAAAAAGATACAAAAGCAAAGAATAAAAGCCCCATTAAGACATCTCCTTTAAAGGCAATCAAATTGACCAATACATCGTTCAAAATTAGCTTGAAAAACTTGGTGGGCAAACCAAAAGTTTCCAAATCGCCCGAAAAACCTAAAGATAATAATAATAGTCCAAAAGAAAATAAGTCAATTAACATTGCTGATGTTGAGGTGACTGATTCACCTGTTGCTATTAAAGATGAGATTAAAGAAGAGCCAGAAGATAATTTTGAAGGAAATGCCGGTTTTGGTAAGTCTTTGTACATTTTTTTTAAATCTTTCTGATTTTGACTTTTTTTTTTTTATACAGAAAATCTCAGATTTCGCTCGGGAGATTTGGCTTTCGCTCAATTGGCGGATTTCCCTTTATGGCCATGTATGATTACCAATGATCCTCAAGCTGGAGTCTTCTACAGGTATTTAACAAAGCGGAACCATTCGCAGTTTCACGTGCGCTTTTTTGCGGACAACGGTCGAAGGGCTTGGGTTTTCGATTCAGCCGTTTTTCCATACAATGGACCCAACACCCTCCAGGAAATGTATAACAGTTTTATCGAACTTGAAAAACAGGTATATTCTTTGTTAAAAAATAATTTTGTTATTGATTTTTTTGTTTTTCTGGTGTTTAGAATGCCGGTAAGAAACTCAGCAAAGGAGCATTGAAAATAAAGAAAGGGTGCAAAGTGACTCCGAGAAATCTAATCTGGGGCAGAGCAGTCGAGGAAGCTGAGACTTTGATTGGGAAATCTACCGAAGAACGTCATCAATTGTTTGATGAGCTAGTTTTGAAGGAGAAACAGAAACGTTTGGAGAAAGTTAGGAGGCAGAAATCGCTTGAAAATAAGGCAGCAGTTATAGAAAGTAAAGAACCAATAAGTGTTATTTCTGAAGACCCAATTCCTTCCGATGATAAAGCGTTCAAAAAGATGCCATTGAAGAAAACGAAGCGTTCTTTGAGCAAAGATCAGATTTCCTTAAGCGAATCTGAGAAAAACTGGAATCCTCCGAAGAGGCAAAAACTTTCAACGGAATCCCGTTCGTCGTCCTATGTACAAGAAGACCTCCAGGAAATTTTCAAGAGTACCATTAAGGATGAATCGTTGCCCATGGAGGAATCGGCCAATAAGCCCGGCAAAATACGGCCGCCTAAGAGCCTTAAGATCAAAGCATTGCTGCATGTTGATCTGATTTCGGAGTGCAGCGTTTCCGGTTCCGAAACTTCTTCGAGGACCAACAAAGCGGATGTAACGAATAAAAGCAAGAAGAGTTTATTCAAAGATGTGCCGCGCATTCCAGTCTGCGAGATATGCTTGGGTAACGATGATTTAGTTCTGAAATGCAAAGGCAGCTGTTGCGGATACTATCACGTGAGATGTGCATCTGTTAAGTCGCTTCCAAGAGAGCTTTCCAGTGTACAAATAGTCAATGTAAAAGCCCATAAGAAGCATTATCCGGTGGTTTCTTCCGATACCGAAATGAGCCAAGAAGAAGACATTCCTCTATTGACCAAACTCGACCAGAAGTTGGAGAAAGTAATGCAGAAAGTTTCCTCCAAAGTGATTTATAAAGATTCCACAACGGATCTTTCAGAAGACAGCATTGTGGAATTGGTATCAACCGAAACGCTTGAAGATAACTTTATTTGCTCGAATTGCAAACAGGAATCCAACATGGCTTGCAATGCCTGCAACAGCAAAGTGTTCTACGGACAAGAAGAGGAGCGCATCAAGTGTTCGGTCAGTGGATGCGGCAAAACTTTCCACAGGAACTGTATGAAGTTCTGGCCTCAGAGCAAAATGGGCGACCTGCACAATCGGAAACTGCTGTGTCCGATGCACTATTGCCACACTTGCATCTCTTCTAGTCCCCACGACCATCATGCCACCGTGCCACTAACAAAATTGGTGCGGTGCCTCAAGTGTCCGGCCACCTATCACGTGGACTCGTTCTGCATACCGGCCGGCACGCAAATTTTGAGTCCGACCCAGGTGATTTGCCCCAGACACATCGATAACAATGGCAAGAGGTACACCGTGAATGTGAATTGGTGCTTTATTTGTTCGAGAGGCGGCAATCTGTTGTGTTGCGAAACCTGTCCGACTGCCGTTCACCAGGAATGCATGACCATTAATTTGCGACCCGACGAAAGCTTTATTTGCGAGGACTGCGAATGGGGACGATTGCCTTTGTACGATGAAATCGTTTGGGCGAAATTTTCCAATTACAAATGGTGGCCTGCTTTGGTACTCTTTCCGTCCGATGTGCCGCGCAACGTTTTCAATTTACCGCACCGGTCCGGCCAGTTTGTCGTGCGGTTTTTCGGCACGCACGATCATTGCTGGATCGGCTTGGGTAAGGTTTTCTTGTTTCTCGAAGGAGACAAAGAGGAAAAGGCGCAGGATTGCAGCAAGTCTTATGAGAAAGCCATGGAGGAGGCTAAGAATTTATGGAAATTAAAGCAGGGTACGTTAAAATTTTGCTAGTTATGTTTTTCTAAAACAAAAAAAAAACTGTTTTTAGGAACTCAAAGGAAAAAAAAATCGGAAAAACCGCCGCCGTACAAGAAACTGAGAGTGAATAGGCCTGTGGGAAAAGTGAAACTTTTCGATGGAAACGTCAGCAACACGAATCCGTGCAGTTGTTCGCCGTTTATGGAGAACCCTTGCGGTCCTGGATCAGGATGCCTGAATAGGTAATTTAAATTAACCATTTTTTTTTAAATTAAATTATTGTTTTATTTTTTAATTTAATTTGCCAATAGAATATTAATGACGGAATGCGACAACGATATTTGTCCTGCAAAGGAATCATGCCAAAATCAGCGTTTCGAGAAGCGACTTTATGCCGATATAACAGCCTTCAAGACCGACGGTCGAGGCTGGGGATTGAAATGCAGCAAGGCCCTTTCGAAAGGTGACTTTGTCATCGAGTACGTAGGAGAATTGCTCGACCAGGAAGAGTACCAAAGGCGCATTCGTATAATGCACGAAGAGAAACAGGAGAATTTCTACTTCCTCTTTATCAACTCGAATCGTATCATCGATGCCGGCCTGATGGGCAATTTGGCCCGCTTTATGAACCACTGTTGCAAGCCAAATTGCGAAACGCAAAAGTGGACGGTCCGCGGTGAACAAAGGGTCGGCTTGTTCGCCATAGAGGATGTACCAGCGGGTACCGAGTTAACATTCAACTACAATTTGGAATGCGTGGGCGAAAACCGGAAGATCTGCATGTGCGGTGCAGATACTTGCAGTGGATTCATCGGTGTTAAAAGTTCAAGGGTAATTTTTAGATTATTTTCTTGCAGATTTTCTTAAGAGGAAAAGTATATTAATGGGATCAATTCTAGGAGCCGGTAAAAAAACCGCCGCGTAAAACTGATCCGTGTTTTGTTTGCAGCAAGCCCGATTGCCACTTGACTTGTTCCAATAGGCAATGCGGTGAATCGTTTCATAAGAAATGCGCTAAAGTTAGTGCCACTGCTGAAGGTATGTTTGATATTTTTCTATGAAAATTTTTATCTAATGAAAATTAAGTGTTTTTTTTTTTCTTGTAATTAGTAAATTTTGAATTATTTTTTTAGGAAATTGGATGTGTCCGCGACATACTTGCGCAAAATGCAAGAAACGTTCCAGTTTTTTGTGCACTTTATGTGTCACTGCCTACTGTTGGAAACATTTAGGAAAGAATTTGCAGGAGGATCCATTCCAGGGATCTATTTGTAAAGCTCATCGGTCGTTAAAGTATGAAACTTTTTTGTTTTTGTTTCTTAGATAAATGTTTTCATTTTGGTTATTTTAGTGGAGGGAAGCAAAATCTGGTTAGAAATACGAAGAGAAAGACTTGAAAAGTTACTGAAAGGAGTGCACGTTGAAAATTCCGTGTTTTATAGTTCTATTTTTTAGAATCTGTACATTTTTATATAATGGTAAGATGAACCTGTAAATACATACTTAGTGTTAGAATTTAACACTTTATCACTTTTCTATGAAAACTGTTGTGAAATTTAGATCTCTATTTATGCTTCTTTTTTCTTTGTCTGAATAGTATTTTCATTTAGTTTATTATATTTACATTTAGTGTATAAGACTTTATTCATTATTAAAATTAAAAAGGAAATTGACTGAAGTTTTAGGAAGTTAATTTTCAATATATATTTTTTAATTTATATTACAATAGTTACTGTTTTTACTGGTTTTTGAGTTTAAACATTGGGCTGCAGGTACATAGCGTAATTTCCATTGTTTTTTTTTAAACGTTATTTTAAAACATGTTTTTGTTTTGTTTTTAAATTAATAAATACAATTTAAAAAAACTGCACCTACTATAAATTTGTTTATTTATTCAATAATATATTTAAAAATTAACTTCTTTTCAACAAGCAATATTTGGAAATAACAATAAATTATTATTTATATTAAGTCTATGTTTTTTTTATTATAATAATTAGTTTGAATATGAAAGTACTTTGAAAGTAATTCCAAATTTCCGTTAAAAAAAAATAAAAGCCTCATACGATGGGCGGCCATTTTGAAAAAGAAGTGCGCACTGAAGGGGTCGCTGCGATCGCGCAGTTTTCACATCCCACATCTGAATGTCACAGCAGTGACACAAATGATAAGACAATTATATTATCAAAATAATATAATATCGAATTGAAGGGGAAAATCTCGATGAAAAGTGTGGAAAAGTCGATTGACAACACGGCTATCGATTGCCATACCAATGGTATCTAAATTATTTGTTTCCGTATTTACACTTAATATTAGTCATTGTGCCTTTTGCTACAATAATAATCTAACAATATTTTGACCCTATTTTTGAAGGTGAGAGGATACTCGTTTATTTTACCAGCGAAATTACCCTTATTCTCGTTTGTCGATCCCTAGAATAACGTTGCCGTGCATTGCGATTCAATGCCAGCAACAACAAGAATGGGTTTCAGGTGAAATCCCAGTGCACTAATTATAAAACAGTTGTGTGTGAATAAAACAGGCAGCAGCTTGACATTGGCTTTGTTCGATTGAGTGTGCCAAATATGCTTGGCGCCAATCAACAGCATATATTAATAAGCTCTAGTAGCAACTAATGGTTGGTATCATCTCTGTGTGTTTTAGGCATATCCTGCCCAACATGCTGCTTGACTAAGTGAGCTTCGTTGGAACGAAACGCCTAATCATGATAAATTCATGACAAAACAGCAATCGGAAGCAACTACTACTGAGGAAAACCTGCTAGTGGTTTCTTGTTTTATTTTTGATTTGTCGTTGCGTCTGTGTGGTGCGTTAGCCGTCGTTGTCCCGTTGTTGTTGTTGCTGCCGCCGCCGCTGCTGCTGCGAAAATGAGTGAGAAGCCAACGGCGGACGAGAAGAAATGGGTTTGTGATTACTGTACATATGAAAATTTCCCGTCCTCGTTAAAGTGCACGATGTGTCGCGGCCTGCGACCCTTCCAAAGTGAAAACATTTTTGGTTTGTACGACAACAACGAAAGCAACAATAGCGCGGCCGGTCCCTGCGACAACAACGACTCCTCCAGCAATGAGTGGGCCTGCGAGACGTGCACGTTTGTTAACTCGATGCGGGACAAGTGCTGCATCCAGTGCGGACACGTGCCCTCTTCGCTCACCACCACCACAACCACCACCAACAATCTGCACGAGTACATTCAGCCGCTGAGGATATCGCAACAGCATTCGGTGTCCGATTTGGCGCAAAGTTTGTCACATTCTAGAAATAATAGTCCCACCGCTAGTCTAACCAATCTGGAAAACAGTAGGCGTAGCAAAGAAAGCAAATGGATCTGCTTTGTAAGTATTAAAAATATTAAACTTATTATAAAAAAAACTGATTGTTTTAACTGAAAACTGATTGCTTACAGGTGTGTACTTATGAAAATTGGCCGCGTTCGATAAAGTGTGCAATGTGCGGCACCTTGCAAAACAATTCGCAGCGATCACAAGCTTCTAGTCTGATAGTTTCATCACCGGAAAAAGAATCCAAGAATGGAGCCACAACGAGAGACGACCGTACAATCAGAACCAGCCCAAATATCATCGGTAGTTGTTTTTTTTTATTAATTTATTTTTAAACTAATTTAATTTGCACGATTTTTAATTGGAAAACAATTGTAAATTTCAGAATCATCGATTTCGCAGACCTCCAACAACTGTGATTACGAGCGCAAATTGCGCCACTTGCGTCGCAGAGCCGATTGGAATTGGCTGAACGCTTGTATCGGCGTTATAGAAGGCGATCCCAATCCAGTCGAGGCTTATCTCTCTTCGGGAGGCGACCCAGCGCGAACTCTAACCGCTTCCGAAGTTGCTATCTTGAACAGATCGTCGGCTTTCGATGTTGGTTACACTCTAGTACATTTAGCAATAAGGTAATTTTGCTTAAAAAAGACAGTATGAATTGTTAGCCTTAAAAGTAAATGTTTTTATTGTTGTTGTAGATTTCAAAGGGAGGATCTTTTGGCAATTCTGTTATCTCAAATAGAAGGATCCGGTTCCGGTATAAAGCGTGTGCCGAGTTATGTGGCCCCCGATTTGGCTGCCGATATTCGCAGACATTTTTCCACCACCATTCGACAGCGCAAAGGAAGTTTTCCTTGTAATTTCGTCACTGAATTACCTACATTTGCGTTACCAGCAGGTATAATTTTTCACTTCCATTCTTTTAAGGGTGAATTTTTTTACAAAGATATTTCTTGAGACTTATTTTCTCTAGTTATTATTTATTTTGCAAGAATTATTAGCGCGAGACTTTTGAAACTGGGATAATTAGTTTCAAAAATATCTTTGTTGATAATTCATTAGGGCAAATATTTATAAACGAAAATTAGTTAAAAACTTCTAAAAAAAAGAAAAGAAAAATCTAATGAAACTTTTTTCTCTCTTTATTTGTAGAAGTTGAGGAGCTTCCTGGATCCGTCCAGGAGCAATTGTTCGCCGAACTACTGGACAAGGACGCTCAGGAGCAACTCGAAAGTGATCCGGCTGTGATAAATTGGTCTCTGGATCTGACGGTGCGTTTAGGCTCCCGACTGTACGCCCTATGGAACCGCTCTTCAGGTGATTGCCTACTCGATTCGGTTATGCAAGCCACCTGGGGCGTCTTCGATCGTGATAACGCTTTGCGTCGTGCTCTAGCTGAAAGTCTCTGCCAAGGAGGACACCTGTAATTACTCAATGTATTAATTTTCTCCGCAATTTTCTAACAATTTATTTATCTTCGTAGGTTTTACCCAAGATGGAAAGAATACGAAGCGAGTCACGCTTCGTTTCTGCAGTATTCGCTGGATGAGTGCCAGTGGAAAGAGGACTGGAGTAGTTTATTGACATTGGCCGGACAACCTGGTACCAGTTTGGAGCAGCTGCACGTCTTCGCTTTAGCTCACATTCTGCGGAGACCGATCATCGTGTACGGCGTCAAGTTCGTGAAGAGTTTTCGCGGCGAAGCCCTGGGTTATGCGCGTTTCGAAGGAGTCTATTTGCCGCTGCTGTGGGAGCAGAGTTTCTGCATACGCACGCCCATCGCTTTGGGCTATACGCGCGGCCACTTTTCCGCTCTCGTCCCGTTGGAACCGTACAGTCGTCTCGATTCGCGTTCCAGCTCCCAGCAGGCCGATCAGATGCAGACGACCTTTTTGCCCATCATGGATCGCGATAGGAAATTGCTGCCGATTCATTTCCTGACTGAAGCAGAGGTAATCTCTTCTTTTTTTTATTACTCAATTTATTAAGCTTTTGAAGTTTTTTGTTTGTTTTGTAAATTGAAAAAACAACAGAAGAGAAACTTAAAGTTATAGCTTTGTTTTACATTAAAAAAATAAAATAAATAAATTGTTTTAGTTGGGCCGCGAAGAGAATATTCTGCGCCAATGGATGGACGTGTGCGAATCGGAGAGTGGAATTTTGGTCGCTCAGCAGAAGCTCCACAAAAGGCCTCTACTTGTAGCTCAGATGATTGAAGAGTGGTTGAATCATTACAGACGTTTAGTGTGAGTATTCCCAATAGTAAATCATTAGTTTTAAAAATGTTGGCATAGTTAATTTCGGAATTTTCTTTTAGGCAAATGACTTCGGCGCCCTTTGCGCGTCCAATTCCGATCCAAGATTACTCTAGCGAAGGCGACACTGACGAGGAATAACGAAAGGTAAAGTGAGGTCAGTTTAGGACGGCGAAATGTTAATTAAGCCTCAGTTAACTATAAATTAGAAGACGATGATGAAGAAGAAATCGCTAAAAGAAAAAGAGCACTAGGATTTTGCTTTGATGAGGGTTCTTTGTTAATTTGTGAGTAGTTTTTGATTCCTTATACTTACTACTAGGCAGCATAAAAAGAAATCATTAAATTTTTATTAATATTGCATCATCAATTAGTCGATGAGCGCAAAAGCAGCTTAATTAGTTGATAAATCAATTACGTAATCAATGAATAATCGCAACGCGGCATCGAAATACTTTTTTTTTGTTTCCGTTTTTGTTACATTACTTCTTTCGGACGCAGTCTGAGCTGCTAAACGGTTTGAGAAATCGTTGCTGAGCAGCCTTGTTGGTTTTTAAAATCGTAAAAGTGTAAAGTGCGGTTGGAAAGTGCACACTGGAACCAAACAAAAAAAAAATACAAAAGCAAAAATCACAGAAAATTACAATTCTCTAAATGGAAATTGCTGTATCAATGTATTGTTGTTTTCGAATGGTTTATTTTTGCGTATTTGTGTGCTGTGTATTTGCGCGCTAGAAATCCCATTTTATTTATTATTTACGCGTTCTCTCTTGATTTTTTTTTCTCTTCTTTTGTCCCGCAAAATACGTAGATTTAGGATCTCTATAGTACAAACTGTTCACAGACTAATCACAAACTGATAATAAGAGTTACATAGCAAATCGCGCCAATTATATAAAGAAAAAGAAAGATAGATATAAAATAGATAACAACAGCAAAAGAAAAATTAAAAAGCATCTTGTCGTTGATGTAACATTAATGTTTTTTTCGGTGTTTTGTTTGCTGTACCTTGCGCTTTGTAGTTGTCAATGTTCCTGCAGCTAAATGGTTTCTGTTTAAACTTTCCATTTTCAAATTACATTTTCTTTTTTATTATTTAAAGTAGCCGTTTTCTTTCATTTTTTGTTTGTTTGTTTTGCTATTCGTTAACTTTGATGGTGTTTGAATTTATTTCAATTTGGTTAGGAAAAAAATTCGAATCAATCAAAAATGGAAATGTTGTTGATAATTATTAAATTAGAAAAGACACTGCTACTGATGCTGTTAGTTAGTTAAAAATCGATACGTACGGAGAGAAAACGGTGTGTGTGAGGAAACGATAGAAGGAAAAAGGGGGTAAAGTCAAATTAGGATTCTCAAATTGAATGGATTCTTATATTCTAACGATAAAAATTATTAAGGATGTAGTGGTAAATTATTACACGAGACACGTTATTAATTAAACTGGTTTATAATTATTACATCATCAAGATGATTGATTAATTACAAACAGAAATTATTGCTATTATTGAATATAAATAGTAAGAGGAAAAAGAATTAGAACTTTATTGATTATTATTATATAAAATATATAAATATATAGAAATATATGAAATATATTACATTATATTATTATTAATATTGTTAACACAGCGTGTGTTATAAAAAAATATAGAAATAAAGCGTTTAAAACAAAAATTATCGACTTTTAAATTTACCTTTGTATTTTAAACATTTAAACAACTAACATTCATTAATTTATGATAAACGGAAACATGTAGATAATACAACTTTGCAAATAACAGAAATAATTGCAAAAAAACAAAACAATTTAATTTGAAAACAACCGCAAAATCAGCTTTGTAAAGTGTGCAACAGATGTCGCTGGTAATTCCGCAGCACACACAGCTGACTAAAAACAAAAGCTCGGGGCGCTTGTCAGTTCGCCGCTTAGCGATCGACCGGATCGGCACTAACCTAAATAAAACGGCCGCCCCCGCTTTGTTTAAACAATTAACGAACGCAGCACGCACGCACACTTGAATAATTTTCTCAATCGAACCGGATCTGCACGGTGCTGCTGCTGCTACTCTACTTATGCGTGCATTTGTATTAGCCGGGACAGAACAGCCGCAGTTTGCAATTTGACAGGTTGTCATCCAGTGGGGTCCCTTGCCTAGCCCATCCAGCACGCACTTTCCGCGTTTGTCCTTCCGCACTGCTGAAAAACTGGTGCTAGCCGAAAGTAAAATTTATCAGTATCGAACGATGTCCCGGTGCATCCGCCTCTAAGTGAAGAAATCCCATCGATACCGGTGATTGCCCTTTGGTGGACTCCTAAGTCATGGGTAAGTCGCTCACTTGATTATTCGTAGATTTTTTACCATTAGCCGGCTTAATTTTTGGGTTAAAAAAGCGTTCAGACAGAAGGAAATAAACCATTATTGCGGGCAGTTAGTTGTTGCGGCTGTTAGCTGTTAGGTAATAGGATTGAATGCGGGGGAAGCCCTAGGTTTTATTGCCGCAGCATTTGCAAGGGATTTAGGGATAAATCAAATTGGTCTCTCCGCCATTCAGATCGATATTTTGGGGTAGTCATGGGGTGTGCTCTCTTTGCACACTTATTTAATGTTCTCTTTGTGGGTTTTTTTTTTTGTAATCGGCAGCAATTATTAATTTATATTGTATGAGAATGAGAGAATAAGAGAGAGAGAGAGAGAGAGAGAGAAACGGCAAGTTTATTTTTAGCATTATCACCGTCAGAATTTTATACATACTAATGGTACAGGCCTTGACTCCGTTGCCATGGTTTTCGTGTTTTGCGTACTTGCATTTGTAATTTCGGTCGTTTGTTTGATTTGTTTTTTTTTTGTTTTTCGTTTGTCGGTTCAATTATGGGTCAATTTTATGTTGAGGTAAAATGGAGCCGTCTTGATCATCTCGATCGTAATCTTATCATCGATGTGTGACAATATTTGCCAAGTCTCAAATATGTCTTAGGTCTCTTGCGTAATCATTGCAGGGGTTCTAATTTTATTGGAAATTCAAATAACATGACTCAGTTATTTTCAGTTGTTTACTTTGAGAGTTTTTTGGTAATTAATATCATTTAAAAAATAATAATAAAGCCATTATTGTAGTAAAGTAAACAATTTACAATTTTTAAAACAATTATATCTATGATTCAATTAATAAATACTTTAAAATTTTGATTATTTTTTTAATTATTTTACTTCTAAGCAGTTTAAATTGTAGTTAAAGCTTAAAGTTTTAACTTTAAGTAGAAAGGGAAATATTTAATAAAAAAGTAAATAAAACTATTAGTTTTCAATGAAAGCTTTTACAAATTGATGAAGAAAAAATGTAGCAATAATAAACAAATTGTTCATTGAGTCAGTTAACTAAACTGAAGATCAATTAAAATCCATTATTTGTCGTTGCTGTATATTCATTGAGTGAGAACAATGGATAAAAGACATCAATTCATTCATTCATGAAACTACAGTTTATTATTTATTTATTTTATTACGAGTACTTAAAAACTGTATTGCAAATATAATTAGATTGGTTTTTAATTTATTTTTTCAAATTTGTTTATTTCAAGTTTTCATTTTTTTTTTTTTCAAAGTGATTTAGCTTAAGTAATTAAGTTTAATTAGTTGGTATTGACTGACAAGAGAATATAACATTTTTTAAAGACTGTAATTAAGTTTTTTGTTATTATTATTTTTTAATAAGTACCAATAATTTCAACCCAAATAATTTTTAATTTCTTTGAATACTGAGCAATTATTACAAAAAAATTGATTAGATTTATTTTTAAATGGTTTTCTTAATTACATTTTTTTTTTTCTGAAATGTTTATACCGGGTGACGATTTTTGGAAAACCCTTGTCATTTTTTTTATTTATCAACCGATTTTTATAAAACTTGGTATACTTAAATAAGAAAACATTTCAGATTTATTCTCAAACATTTCAATTTTGCATCACTTCCGGTATAACCGGAAATGACCCCAACTTTTGATTTTTAAATGGCAACCCACACTTTTTTGGATTCTAGGGATAATTCTGCGTTCAAAAATATGCGTTTCGTTAATTTTTAATTTTTAACTGGTCAAAAATTCAATTTTTAATTTCATCCTATCTGGGAATGCGTTTAAATGCTTCCCAGCAACCTTGGATTGTGTGTAAAATTGACATCATAACTCTAAAGTTAGTTTTCATTTAGTTATTGACGAAAATGTTGTAACAAAATGGTTTTTGGGTAATAAGTCAATTTTTTCAAGTGGCACCACTGTGGCGCATGCTGATTTTTAGATAGTAGTATTTTCAATGAATCAAATGATGCCCTAGCATCCAAAAATTATAAAAAATAGGGTTGCCATTTAAAAAACAAAACTTGGGGTAATTTCAGGTAAAGCCGTTGAAATTGCTGTCACCCAGTATAATTAAATAAATTAACAATTAATTTGAAAAAAATCCTCTTTTTAAATTTGAGTAAAAATATTTAAGTGATTTTATATTTTTGCCACTTGTTAAATCACTCTGAGGTAAAAGTGAAATGTATAAAGCACTGTTCACTGGACTGGTGCACAAGGAACTCGCATCGGGTCATATTCTTCAGTTGTATTTTTTGTGCATTGGTTGGCCACTAAAACACAGCAACAACTAGTGGATTGTAAAATTACTTTCAACCTGTGAATATAGCTAGCTAGCTAGCTAGCTATAGTTGTTATAAATGTTTAATGGTACAGTACAGTACGCAGGCAAAGTACAGACTCACCATACCTACGTAGTGGGTATGTGTAGAAATAGTATGGATGGAGTATTAAAACAGACTGCGATGTTTTGTGTTGTGTTTCTCTATGTACGTATCTATCTATCTCTTCTATGTATTTGAACTTCCTGGGTCTTTAACCTTCTTCCAAAGGGAAGGGTTTTTCAGTCCTTCCACGTACTTTTCTTCATACCACATGCTTTTTTACACTTCAATCTTTGTTCTAAAGAATTTTTAATGTTCATAATTACTCCTGCAGCTTGGTACATTTTCTTATATCCTTACTGCAGGCTACTTTTTCTTTTTCTTTTGTAATTTTTTTCTTTATTAAACAATTTTTTGTCTATTAAATTTTTAAGAATGTCTTTTTTATGTTTGATATTTCAAAAATATTTTTAACAAAAACGAATAATTTAAATTGAAGCGCATTTTGAAGATTAGAAAAAAAAAACAATTAAATATTAATGGAGCACTTGTGACACTTTTCCATCTTTAAATTAATTTCAATTTTAACGCTTTAATGCGTCGATAATAGTTTGAGTTAAGTGAGAACCTTTCGTGAGTCTGTTGTTTAAATAAATGCAATTGAATTTTAGTGGCTCTAATAGACCTCTCTCTAACTAATGAATAATTTCTCTGTACGTTAGTAAGTACTTGAAACCGTTATTAACTTAATGGGCATTATTGTAATTGACATATAGATGGATGTGCTTCGGTACACATACGATATATGTTGTATACGCATAACTTCTTCATCAATCCATCTCTTTTTTACTCTTCTTTCGAATAAGATAAGCCATACGGCATTGGCAATCAGTAATTGCTTCTTCTGAAGCTGCGTCCTTTTACTGCTGTATTTACTGATTTATTTATGGTACACGGGGCATAATTACCAGGACAAATCATTTTATTTGTTCATTATCTTACATTTTCACTTCTTACTTTATTTTTTTTTTTAATTGTTATCACAAAAAGGTATAATGAAAATCTAATTTTTATTTTTGTGAATTTATTTTTTCAGATCCATTTATAAAAAAATCAGGAACTCTTTATTTTTGATTTAATTTGATTATCTGAACTGTTTTTTTTGTTCGTGAAAATAGGGAAGCGGCATAAAGTTTTTGAACCCCAAACTTTCTATAAAAAAATTAATATATAAAAAATTAGAACTATTTTAGTACCCCGTTTAGAAACTATAAAACTACGTTAATTAATATTAATAGGGATCTCATAAAAAAAAAAAATTAATTTTTTTTTTTTGGGCACCAACATCAAGGTTGGTTGGTCATTTTTTGTTTTAACTGTCTCAAAAATAGGAAACTTTAATCCTCAAAGTTAAAAATATTATTTGAAATGTAGTTATAATCTTATAAAATATAATTAAAAAATTTACTACTAATTAATTACCATTATTATAAAATGTAGTATAAAAACGATTACGTAGAGAAATTAATATTTTCTTATATGATTTCAGTTTGGAAGTGTTTGGGAGGTCGAGGTAATTACAACAAGCAAACAGACTAACAAAGTTTGAAGTGATTTGTGAAGTCACCACTAATAAAAGCAGCACAAATCATCAATAATTTCTTCATTTAAATTTTAAATAATTGCGCAACAATAATAACTTTTATATTTTTCTTTCATTCCTTTTTTTATATAGTAGCTACATATGTAGATGTAGTAAATGCAAAAACGTAATAATCTCGTTTGCTGATTTGCATAATATGTGTGTGTGTGTGTTCGGTTTTTCTTTTCTTGTTTTTTGTTATTAACTTTTTACGAGTGCGAATTTATTTAAGCAAATGTCACGTTATGCAACGTCCTGTCTACGATTTATTACATTACTACACTTTATACGTATAGTACTGGCCGATGTGATGTGGCTGATGCTTTCGAAAGGTAGACAATAACAACGAATTCTCATACAATGAGATCACAGTCCATTAATTAACTTATTGTTATTAAATACGAGTGATGATTCATCATGATGTCGTTGCGTTCAAGATGCGAGACTCTTATTTATTGGGTCACCAGTTTCTTCGCATTTGCATCTATCTACTGCTATTATTATTATTTTTTTCTTATATTGTTTATTATATTGGAACAATTGGTTCTACTCGTATACCTATTTTAATAGCTGGCCGAATGAACTACTTATAGTGAGAGACAATTGTTGTTATGATTTTTGTAACCTTTCTTATGAATTAATTGCAGTTTATTTGCATTTATTTTTTCAATTTTCCTTTCTTTTTTAATTTCTTTTTCTTTTAAAAAATAGGATTTTTTTCTATAAATGAAGTTTAATTTTTTTTTTTGGGAATTAATTAAGCTTTAAGAATTTGTAAATGATATAATCAAAATTTGAATGAAAACCTTTTTGAAATTAATTAAAATGTTATTGTTTTCTCGATGTGCTAAAATTGTTGATATCAAATTTAATTGATTTAATGTTTAATATTTAATGTTTTTAATAGTTTAGTTTCATTTTTATACTTTTATAGACATTTCTTTACTTTCATGAAATTAAAATATAATCAAATAAAAGCCAAAGGCTTCGCCAATAAATGTTTTTTCTTTTTCTTCGAAAATGAAATATTTAAAAAATAATAAATATTTATTTAATTAACAGTAGGGTGTCAGTGATGGGGTACAGGGCTATCGACCTCTATGGCCTTTCTGCCCAAAAAGATGACACATTTTTATTGAATTAATTAAATGTCAATTAAATTAAGGCATAAAAGTGATATTTTATAAATAATTTAATAAAAATCCTTCAATTTAAAATTGATCTCAATTTAATTTCCCAATAAATCTGTCAATATTAATATGTTCTAGTACACAATGAATAATTTTTTTTATATAAAATTCTATGATCTATAATAAATTGAAAATTATTAATAATTTTTGCAATTTTTCAAAAAATATTTTTTGTAACGATTTTTATTTTATTTTTTTTTTCTGTAAAATAGCCTTTATTTTTGTTTATTTTCGTAAAATTTTAATCAATCAGTTAATATTAAGTAAATTTTAAATCAAAAATCAAATTTGAAGTGGAACTCAAATAATTTAATCCATATCTACGGGTAAATCAACATTAGTGCAGAAAATAAACAAATTTTGCCCACTAAAATTAAATCAGTAAAGTAAAAATCAATTTGAAAGTTATTGAAAAAAAAAATAATACTTTGCATTGATATTAAATTTTAATTAATTTTTGAGGCTCCAATTCTTAAATTCCTTACTAGTTCTTGTTTTTCTTTTTTCTTATCTTGTTTTTGATAGAAAAATTTTTGATATAAATTAATAATTGTAATTCTCAGACATATCTGCAAAACAAGTAGCTTATTTTAATTAAAAATTTATAAATATTTTTATTGCTTAATTGCCACTATTAAATTGCAATGAATTTTATTACTAATCATTAAAGTTTTGCAACATTTAATTTAGTTTATTATTATTCATTAATTAAATTAATTTGATTTTTAATTAATTAATTTTTTATTTTTGTAAAAGCTATTAATATAATTTGTGCAGTGTCCATTTATATAATTTGATCTTTGCACGCATATGCCACTTACACATGCTTATAAATGTAAGTGCACGAACTGCAAACTGCATGCATCTGCTTGATATTTAACCATATCTATTAAAGTATTAACCGTTTGCCAGATCGCGCCTCTTCCTGCATCTTACTTCTTGCCCGATGTAACCATTGCAATTGCACTTTCTTGCTCATACTTGCTTAATTGGTCAATGGACTTCACTTTGCTGCAAATTCTACTTTTTAAATTGCTTTTTACAATATTCATTATTTTTCCTTGTTGGTAGTAAATTTTTATTATTATTTTTATTTTCTTCTAATTATAAAAATCTCAACAAAAAAAAAACTTTTAAATTTGAATGCAAAAATAAATTAAATTATTAAGAGGAATAAAATTTAGTTAATTATTTTAACTTAAATCTATATAATTATTGAAAGTTTCTAAAAATATAATCAATGATAAATGTAATTTAGCTAAATTTGAATTAAATTTCAATAATTCAATCAGAAAGAAAACTCATTAATTATCCCGAGAAATTATTTTGCCAGCTCAATCGATGTTCCATAAAGATGTAATTCCTATAAATAAACCAAATGATACAAACCATAAATTCACTCTTAATTTCTATTTATACAATTAAAATAAACAACTAAAAACAAAATTATATAAAACATTACAAAAAAAGTTATGAAATAATATTTTCCACCAAAAAATCATCAAAAATGTAATTTTCTCGGACTATTTCCCACTTTAAAAGTCTTCTCTTGAGTGCAAACATTTTTCATTATTCATCAAACTTATCATACTGTAAAAAGTAGTGTGTCCTCTGTGTATTTACACCATGCTCTGTAGTCTGTACATACTCTGCACATACAGAATGTACAAGAAGGGACCTCAACTTTACCAACAAGCCGCAGCAAATGAAGAGAGAAAGAGTTGATGGCAGTTCGAGTTGAAGTCCCGCTTTGTAACTCAAACGAATCGGCGTTGGTTAGTTAGTCATCATCGCGACTTCGTAGGGAGCACATCGCTCTTTTCAATTAGTTTTTTAATATATTTGAAATTACTAATTTTGTGATTATATTGTTACATAAATGCAGTTTTTTAGTGATTTTTAAAGTGCATTTTATAACTGTTTTAACTGTTTAAAAGTGTACAGGTGACCATTTAAAATTATTTTGATTTACCAAATGAAAAGCTGATTTTTCTTTTTTAATGATTTTTTTTTAATTTTTAAAATATTTCCAAACATTTTTTTATGATCCACACAAAGTTAGTAAAAAGTTTTAAAGTTTTTTAAAACATTAGGCGTTTTTTATTTAGATGTTGTCGTAAAAACTGTCAACTTTCGGTACATAATTTTTTTTTTCGCTCGATTTGTGTCGAGGACAAGCATAAAATCAACATAAAAATGTAAACGAAGTCAGTATCGGTTTTTAAGGAACATTTAACAAAAAATTAACTTTTAAGCAAGTTCATTTTTCTTTCCTTTTTCGTTTTTAACTTTTTCTGCATTGCTGTTGCAAGTGTAAAATGTTTATCAATGCCTGCACCTTTATTTACTTCAAATGGTAATGATTATGGTAAAAAAGCAAATAATATCGGCTAAAAATAGAGACACGTCATTTATGCATTCATTGTATGTAATATATGAACATAGGATGCTGCTGTTCAACAAAAATTCTCGAAGCGCAATTACGTTTTTTTCTTGTTCGACTTTTCATTGATTGATTTATTGTGGTTTTTTGATTCATCAGAATAAAATTAGTCTGTTTAAAATTCTAGTTTTGTTTTTTCGAATGATTTGTTTGAAATTTTACAATTTATTTGATAATAGAAATTAGAAAGTAACCAAAAACTTAGCATTTCATGTATTTTCATTTAATTGAATTGAGAATTTTGAGTAATTGGTAATTCTGTTGTGTACTTTTGTTTAGTTTTTAGTGCCAAATTATAAAATTAAACAGTGATTTTATTTACTGTAGTTATTTTCTATTAATTGATGACTTCATAACCAATTGGCAGTAATTTTTTAACTTGAAAAAGTTGTAATTTAATGCAATTTTATTTTATTTTAAAAGGTGATAAATTTGTTCTTCAGATTTATCTGTGTAATTAAATTTTTATTGTTAATCTTCTTAATTTATTTACATAAAAGTAATTGAATTTTTAATTTAATTCAATTTAATTAAAAATTATTCAATAAAAATATTCGAAAAGAAGACAACAAAAGAGACACCGAAAACAATTAACGAAAATTTCACTTTGAAAGAATTTTATAAATGGATGACAAAGCAGAACAACAAAATAATTTTCTGAAGAAGAAAGCTTTCACATTTTCAAATGACTTCCTTTAAAACAATAATTTTTCTATCGGATAATTGAAAATAAAAAGTCGTTCGTTTCGACTCACGCAACGTTAATAAACCGAATTTCATGACCTCAATTACATCATCCTTACTTTTTTTTTTACTGTTTAACTTGATCATTCTTTTCCAAACTAGTAAAATAAAATAAAAAAAGCATCTCAACTGAAACAAATCGGAATTAGTCCATATCCAACCCCTTCGGCTATATGTAAGCAATGCTCATAAAAAGTGCATCCGAATAGTTCTATTTTTAAAACATCTAAATTTACTTTTTCACAGTCTGTACTCGTTGTATACGAGTACCTTGAATAAAAACGGAAAAGAAGCAAAGAAAGATGAGGAAAAATTTATTGGATATTTATGGTCATGGCTTTCACAACAAATGCATTTCCGCCTCTCGTCCTGCCTCCTTCTTCTGCCTCCGAAAATAGCAAAATGCGTGTGCGTTTTGAGTTGGTTCAATTTAACTTGCGCACCATATACATGCTTTAATTACTTCCCATGCAATTAAAAACGGCCGCTCTTCAAAGAACTAATCAACTGTGCCTCATTTTATTTACTATTCTCGGAATACTTCCTATAATAACTTCTTTCGCTAATTCTTTGCCAAGGAAAACAGTGAAAGCGTTTTTGATGTAATGTGCGTTACGTTATTAACGAACTTTTAAGGCAAACATCATGTCGTTCATTAAAATGCTTATTATTTTTACATTTTTGTTGATAATTATTGTTGCTTATTATTTGTTTCTTGTGCAATCAATTGATTGTTTTCTTTTTGGCTTTATTGTTTGCTTTCCTGCTGTGATTTATTAAAAGAGAAAATTACATTTTCTGTAGTTTTAACTGATTTCTTTTCAATTTAAATTAATTACTACTTTTTTAATTTAAATTTATTAGTAGTACTTTTTTTAATTAAAATTAATTTGTAGTAGATTTTGAATATATTTTTATTTAATTTAATTTTGTTTTTTCTTATATATCTTAATTTATGTAGTTTATAATTAAATTTTCTTATTTAAAACACCTACCTATAATTAATGTTTTAACTAAATTTAAGTGTAAAACCATAAATTTTCCAAATTAATGAAATGTTTATTTATTTGCCAAACAATTTACTGTTATGATATCTAATAAATCCTAAAGAATTTTAATTTAATTTTTAATGAAAACTTTGGAAACTATAAAAGTAAATATTTTCCACTTCGAAAAACATGTTTTTCCATTTTGTCGCTTACTAATTTTTTTTTGTATTCTTAGAAAATTATTTTTCTTCTATACTTGCATTTTTTTTAAAGACAAAACATATTTTTTATTGATAAAAATGAAGATTACTGATTATATTTTATGCTAAGCGAACAGAAATTCCTTTCTAACTAAAAATAAACTGTTTTAAATGTTTTCTTAGTGTTTTTACAAAACACTTTTTTTCTTATTTAATTAAACAATACGTCATTCAACTAAAAACCGGTAATTTGAAAACGTAGAGAAACCTGGAAATTTATTCCGCAACAAAAGCAGTTGTGCCAAACAATTATTTAGCGATTTTCAAGTTTGTAGCATTTTAATTAAGCAATCAAAATCCGTTTAAGAAAACTCTCATTGCAGAGAATAAAAAATATCAGTAATTGATGCTTATAAATAGAATTAAAAGTAAATAAATAAATAAAATGAAAGAAAAATCAGCTTTTCGGTTTCTCGACAAAAATGTATAAACTTAAACCATTAAATTCATCACGGATTTTTTTCTTTCTGTTGCTGGTCCAAATAGAGCGTAAAGTAATAGTCGTGTGAAAGAGTGCGAAAGCTGCAGCAATATGTTCAAATTACTGAAAAACAAGAACAAAAGCAAATTGGACAGCAAAGCTGCCACTCAACAGCTAATTCTATCGGAACAATCCAATAATCAGAAGCAAAGTGTTCAGGATAAGAATGCATTTAACAGTAGTAAGCAACTGGATAGGAAACTTGGAAGCGATAAGAAGAAGGGTGAGTCAATTAGTTCATTGTTTAAGTGCATTAATCGATTTTATTAATCATTTGTGATTAATTTAATATTAATTGCTAATTGGTATCATAAGGAAAATTAAACAAACATTTTAAATTTAATTTTGCAGTCTTTGTTAAAACAAAAACAACAAAATAACAGAAAAAGAGAATCCAAATTGGAATTTGCACAGAGTTATTTTCGAAATTGGTCGTTTATTAATGGATGCGGTGTCGGTATCCGCAGTGAGCGAAAAACAGAAAACAGATTCTTCTGAAACCGTTTCGGCGCGGCCTTTTTAAAAATAGATTCTCCGTTTGTAACGGAGAAAATTGGAGTATTTTCAAGAAGAGTTTTCGTATACTATAATAATAGGTGTGTCTTGAAATGTGTCTCCAGTCTCGGGTTTCAGGTATCGCCATATGTAAAATTTCCCGTGAACTGAAAATTTTGCTTAATGGCTTAACAGTTAAATCGATTACGTGCAAAAAGGTGGAAAGGTATTTTAAGTTTTGAAAGTGTACGAATATGTATAATGCGCATTAAGTTGTCCATTAATTAACAATTTTATTGTTACCATAGTAATTATTTTAACGATCCGATGCTTTCTCTCAAACGCAGGTCGCAGTCACTTGTTATTTTAATTTGAATAACTGTTTAGGTTTTCGTTTCGGAATAATATATTATATAGTATTTGTCGAAATGAAACTACTGCATTTTTGCACGTCTTTGGTATTCTTTTTTTTTTATTCTTGTTTCGTACGTTGCTTAGATACTTTACTTGTTTTAATTTATGGTTTTGTTTTGTATGAGTGGAATTAAATTTCATGAGAAATTTATGCTGTATGGTTTTTATAGGCCCAGTGGGATAATAAAGAAAGTGAAATTGCAATGATATAATCTTTTTTTTTTTAGTGTGTAGTATTTCGAATGGTAATAAAAGTTTTCAACCTTAAAAATTCCTTTTTGCTCGCGTTTTAAATTAATTCGTTATTTGCATTTTTTGCTGTTTTGTTAATTTTTTGCATTGTTTTCTCTTTTTGTTATGAAATTGCCTTCTTTTTAAGTTTGGATAAAAAATGGTTTTAGGAATAAAAAAAAAGGGAAAATATCTATGGATCGTGATTTAATGATTTAAAAATCAAAAGTTACAGAAATTTTCGGTTGAACTAAACCGGAAGCGAATCAAAAATCAAATTTAGGTCAATCAATCCGAAATTTTTCCTTCTGCAAATGTTTAAATTTTAATTAAAATGGGTTTTCAAATAAATAAATTAATGGGGGCCACTTTTCGTTGTAATACGGTATAAGAAATTTAATTAAAAAATAAAGTATTAACTTGTTAATTACTTTTGTATTGAAACATCAAATGTAATTTATTTCATCAATATGATTAATTAGCTTAAATGGGATATGTTTTATTGATGAATCGATTTCGATAATTTATTTTGTAACGTCAATGTATGAAATTCATTTTCTTTTTAATTTATAATCATACATTTTTAAATAGAAAAAATGGTTTTAATTATAATTTATTTTTTACGATTACATTAAATTTTTCTAATGTGTTTTATACAATAAAATATGTATAATATTTAGACAATACACAAATTGTTTTTTTTTTAATTAAATCTATTCATTGATTAATAAGATTTTGCGTTTGATACAAAAAAAAAAACGTTTTTATTTTAATTTTTCCATGATTTGTTTTTTTAATATTTGATTTTTTGTTTGCTTTGTGAAATAGAGGGATGAAAATTTTAAATGAATCCATTAAAAAATGAAGCAATAAATTTATTAATTACTTACGATTTCGATAATTAATTTTGTGGCTACAATTTTGTTTGAATTTTTTTTTTAATTTACAATCCCAATTTTTGAGCAAAGTAATGGTTATTAATTATTTTTATACTATTAATGCTAATATTCTATATCAGGGAATTCTTCTTCTATGAATTCATTTAATTTGTAAAATTATTTAATAAATTTATAATTAAAAAAAATTCAATGCACAAATTAGTTCTTTTTTAATTGTTCGTAATCATTAATCTCCATTTTTTAAATTTTATTAATAATTTTCAGAAAAATTTAATGATTTTTATGATTTATTTAATTTTAAATTCAGTTTTTACAGTATTTATTATCTGTTTTATTTTTACTTAATTTTACTAAATATTATTTAAAATTAAATAAAATTTAAAGCATTAAAAAATTATTTTTTAATTATTATATAATTTTTAAATTATGTCATTAATTATAAATCAATAAATCTCAACAGTTTTAGGTAAAAATAGTCAGGAAACCCTTGGCAACCCTTTAAAAGAAGCGATCAATAAGACCTTTGACAAAACCAACAGTAAAAAAAAATGGCGAAACAAATTTAATTACTCAACACAATTAACCTTGAGATAAGAAAAAAAAAGCAACCGACGAACATTTTTTATTACTTCGAGACTTTATACTTTTATTTTATACATTTAACGAGTAAAATACTTGCACGTTCACATTACAATGTAAAGCCATTAAATCTTGGTATTCTTTCATCAATTGCAAACATCCGACAAAAGGAAGACCATAAAATAACGCAGCAGAAAAAAAGGCATTAACAAAGGTGATCTATAAGGAAGATATAAAATAAATATATTATCGTCCACCGTACAATTATCCGTAATTTTTCACCGCACTAATCTCTTGCCGATTGCATTGATATTCGGTCTCGAACCGTTATTTCCTCTCTAAGGATGCAGGGAAAACAATAGCTTTTAGATGCAATTTACCAGCGTGGGCTTAATTTATGTTCTCATTCATTTCTTTTGCCTGCCTAGCATCCGAGGAGAGAAGCGTTTAATATTTTTTTTATGATTAGTGGGCGAGATAAACTAATTGAATGGCCGTTTTATCATTTAGTAATTTACTCGATTAATTGGTGGTTGCTGGCTGGTTCATGTAATAAATCTCAGTTTATATACTTTGTGGTCTTGGAAAATCGAATCGTGCAATTTGTTTGTTGGTCTAGTCATTGCTTTATTTATTTATATAAATCAATTACGTTTATGATGTGAATTTATATTGATTTCGGTATATGTTTATGGAATGTATGATGAAGTATGAAAATG